>JADBJO010016587.1:0-40122 GCA_016801955.1 Conus betulinus | reverse complement strand
AGGGAAGTTGAAAACGGGATCTACTAGGGGCAAAATACTACAGGAGTTTAAACTTAATCTTAGATCTTAGGGTTTAAACTATAGCAGTCGACAATGACAAACGAGGTTGAAGGAAGCAGGGGATGAAAGGAAACTCTGTTTTGTCTGTCCTATCTGTCCTGTCTGATCTCTCTCTCTGGTCTTTCCCTCTCTCTCTCTCTCCTCCAATCCCTCCTCCCTGTTCGACTTCTCTTTCGTTCTCTTTTCCTACCCCATCCGAATCCTCCCTCCCTTCCTCTCTCCGCCTCTCGGTCTCTCGTCATCTCCGCTCTCGGTTCTACTCTCTCTCTCCATCTCTCTGTGTTTAGTTTGAAAGCAAGTCTGAATGAAAGAATAGAAATCTTTTAAAAGACAAAAATTTTTTTTATTTTATAAGTTACGAGACTCCTGAAACAAGAGTCGAATAACCAAGTGGAATGGAAAACAAGCAATTAAAGTTAGATCTGGCAGACAGAAAAAGGAAAATTTAAGAACTAGGATTACTCTTATGCATTTTTAACTGAAAAAGGTTTATGGTATACGGAAATATACTTTTTTCAATGAACATAGTGATGATATATTTTAAAAATGACTTTCCTTCCTCCCAATATATAACAAGTCATCAGGATCATGAGTAATGGGAGAAACACAACTGTCTCCATAGATACAACAGGAATTGGATCTTAAAATATATGCATTAGCAAAAACAACAAAAAAAGATAGTAAACATATATCTAACTTTTTGCTTAATAGGATCAAACTCCCAAATGATATGTTTTAGATGGGTGGTTTTCAAAAAAGATATGCAGTTAATTTTTTTTCTTGCCTGCTCTAGAGTATTGCTAGTGATTTTTTCCTATTTTGCGTACAACTGGCAGTAATCTGAAAAGATTATCGTTTCATCAAAGGGGTATTAAAGCAACATAAAAGATGAAATTTACCATTCTGCTGAGTGAATCAACAGATTACAGAGACGAAACACATACGTTTCAACAACTTCCTTTTTGGTCGTTACTTCAGGCAGGGCAAACAACATTAGGCAAAGGGGAACAAACCAAAACAGGAACAATCACTACCATCCCAAATCAAAAATGGAGTACAAAAATGGATGCATTGTTGTTTGTTAGAAATTCATTGTTTGGGAATGTTTTTTCTTGCCTGGAGAAGAGCCAAAGTAGGGTCCGCACATTCCTCATGTTTTGGTAATTTGTTTTTTTAGCAGTTTCATCGACTTCAAGCCTATGACAATTTTTGACATTGTTTGAATGTTTGTGGCCACCACATCGGTGAATCAAGTCCTCACCCAACATCACTCAAGAAAAAAAAAGGAAAAAAAAAACCCCTCAGATAAACAAAAAATCACCTCAGCTAAACAAAAAATAGCCCCCAAAACACACACCCTCCCTTACGAAAAGAAAGGAAAGAAGCTTAAGAGTGGCCTACAGAAAGGGACAGCAGGTTCCACATTTCAGTTGAACAAAAAGGGGAAAAAGGTCAGAAGGGGCTTTCATAAATGTCATCATAAAGAATGTAATGTTAATTGAAACAGTGTAAATACATTTAAACAGTTGTAAAAACAATTAAAGTAAAAAAGGATCATGTTGGCTTCATAAAGAGATACATGCCGAAATTATTTATCGCCTATCTTCATTCATATGGCAGTCACATGAGTATCCAGCGCGCGACCAGCCAAGAATATGTCAGTTGGCGCCAAGGCAGGCCAAGGATGGACAGTGAACACGGAACACCAACAACATATTAAAGATCCCATACCAGTAATATCAAATCAACAAACAGTTGATAACACACAATCAGCGTGTTCAGCATGGATGAGTAAAGGACGCCATGTTAAAGCCAACCAAATAAGGCTCCTGGACACAGGATGACATTTCACTACACCAATTTATTGAAACATTTGCCAGGCTGAGGGTTTTAAAGGGTGTTGTTGTCCATGGTTAATAATGTTTGGTGTTCAGGATTTTTCCCAAGCTTGGAACGGAGGCGGTTTGTTGTTCCATTCCTAAACCAGGGATAAGATTATCAGATCTAACGGTTGTTTTTCCTATTCTAAACCAGGGAAAGATCACTTCAGATACTGACAACTATTGTAATAGCTATTCTGGATTTGATTATGTCTGTATGAGAAGGTAGTGTTAATGGCAGTAGAATGGCTTGGGGCTTGGATGTTTCCAGTGTGGATTTCGGAAAACAGCGCAGTACCGATCTGATCACCTGAGATCGATATGAGTCTTTATCAGGAATGTTTTGATTATGGAGAAAATGTTAGCTGTCTATTTCTTTTTGATTTAGAAAAATCTTATGACAAAACATGGGAGGTCTGAGATATTCAGGACTTGAAGTCACTTAATTTTTCAACGGTAATTTACCAATGTTCTATTGCTTAATTTTTGTTCTAAAGCAATTTCAGGTTTGACTTCATTCACCTTTCAGATCCTCTGACTTCAGGAGATGGGTGCCCTCAGGGGTAGCATACTTTCTACAATTCTTTCAATCTCAAGTTAATAAGACACGTTCAGTCAGTGTAAAGTCTGGGATTGATAAGTCACTTGTTTGTTGATGATTTTCTCATCTCTGCAAAGGGGAAAACCTTTGCTGCAGCTGAGCGTCAACTTCACGTTGTGGTGGTAACTTGTGTTCAGCAGTGGGTCACTGAAAAGGCAATTACAGTTCAGCTACAAGAACAGAGTGTATCCATTTCCATAGGAAAAAAGATCTCCGTCTTAGAAACCGCTATCGTCTTCAGTGGTCAGGTAATTAAGGTTTCTAAACAAGGTGAAGTTTGGAGGTTATTTTGATAGGTAAGCTTTCCTTTTTGCCTACGCATTAAGTACATTAACAACAATCTCTGCCAGTGTCAGGTTTGAATGTTTTAAAGGTTTATTAGGCACACTTGAATGGGGTGCAGACAGGTTGGCGAATTGTTGCGATTATACCGGGCTTTGGTGAGACCAAAACTAGATTCTGGTTGTTGTGCTGGTACAATGGATCTCCAACGAAAGTTGTCTCAAAGCTCTTGACCCATTCATCAAGGACACTGCGGATCCTGCTCTTGGGAGCATTTCGCAAATCTCCAAAAGAGAGTTTGTCTAATGTTGGGATCTGTGTGAAACACTCCTGGGGCAAGATTGTGTCAGGGCTGCGTGTGTCCTGTGATCCCTTTAGGCTTTGCTGGCAGGCTGAGGATCAATACTTGAAGATAGGCTAGTTTTTTTTTCAAATGCTTCTAGGCCTGAAAAGTCGAAGATGCTGTCTGGCCTAAGCGCAACGGTGGTAAGGAGTTGATGCCAGCCTGGTAGGGCTTCCCATGTCAGACAGGACTAAGGGTGAGGGGATCCTGACTAATAGTAACCCGCCTTTCTCCTTTTCTTGTTTTCTGCCTTTCTTATTTGGCTCTTTTCTATCTTCGTCTCCCCGTCAAAGTCTTCTTTCCCACACTCCTTTTCTCTCTGTGTGTCTTCTTAAGATCCGCCGCGTTTGCCGTGTGCGGTGCGACCTGTGACGGAGGGGGATGAGATCCTGGTGATTGAGAGGGCCAGCGCCCTCAACACATTACTTTGGCTCGGACCTCTCCTAGACAGGAGCACACATGGGCCTGTGTGTGTCAACCGGCTTCCCCTGCATGGGGTTAGGTCAAAACGGGCAGCCCCCCAGCTGGCCAAGGTAACCCCTGCAGTGCTGCTCAGTTCTCTGTTCCCGGGAGCTGGGCATAATCGGGGGGGATAGGGTAAGTTGAAACCTTTGTCTGCACTCACAGCCCCTTTGCAATCCAGAAAGGTTTTAGTTGTCTGTCAGGAAACCTAAAATCAATCAAACGTCTGAGAAATGGGTCATTTCTGGTGGAATGTGGTACAAAATGTCAATCAGATCGGCTCCTGAAATCTACAACTCTTGTTGACCGAAAAATCAAAGTGTCGCCTCACAAGAACCTAAATTCTTCAAAGGGAGTCATTCGCTGCCCAGACTTGAAAGGAGTATCGGAGGATGAGATAAGGTTTCGAACTGAAATCCCAGGGAGTCATGGATGGATGTGCGAAGAGTCACAATTCGCAAGGGTTTCTGAAAGAGTGCCAACAAATACCCTCTTTCTGACCTTCTGCACACCTTCGCTGCCACAGTCTATCAAGGTGGGCTATTTGAACGTCAAGGTTAGCCTGTATGTTCCATCCCCGATGCGTTGTTTCCGGTGCCAGAAGTTTGGGCATGTGCGGGATCGATGCTCTGGGGAGGAGATTTGTGGCGTCTGCTGCCAACCGAGCCACGAGATGCCGTGCGTTCATCCGGCGCGTTGTGCAAACTGCGGAGGCGGCCACCCATCCTCCTCTCGAGAGTGTCCGGTTTGGCGCCAGGAAAGTAGTATCCAAAGGAAAGATTTCCATTCCACGAGGCAAAAAGGTTGGTTCTGGGCAGTCCGCAGCATCCGAACAAGTCCTACTCTCAGGTTGTGAAACAAGTTTCTACAGTATCTGTCTCCTGTCAGACAGACACCTTTAGTTTTTCCCAAGACTCTGCAATCGAAACCATCTGCCCCCAGCGGAGGCAAGAAATCCGCCGCTACCCCTGTGATGGTATAAACTCCCATGGTGGGTGGCGTAAAACCTGCTGCCATCCCATTCTGCCCAGCCCAGCAACACAGGTTGGGAGACTCTCTGCTTCACAGCTCCCCTTCCCCCCAAAAAAAACCCCCTGTTCCTCCCAAGGGCACTCGCGGCCCCCAAAGCGGTGGCCTCATCAAGGCACGATCCCAGGGAAGCCCCTCTGGTGTAGAGGTCATTGAGGTGGATTGCCCATCATCTGCCTCCGGAGCTTCCAAGAAAAACAAAAAAAAGTCCAGAGAAAAGACATTCAAGTTTGGAAACACGCAATCCATATTCTCCTTTGCAGTCGGATGATGATGAGACAGTAATGGACTGACTGAGAAGTCTGTTGCCCATCTCTCCATCCTCATGGATTTCAATATCTCACTGGAAACTCACATTCGAGGTTTGAATTCTAATTTTGAAGAGCTGCAGCTCCTCTGTCAACATTTTAAAACCTGCTGTCTTAGCTCTTCAAGAGACCTGATAACACGCTCTGACAAATCTTTCTCTTTTATCGGTTTTAATGTTCTTTCTAAACCAGCACAGCCTTCTGCAGTTGGATCAAGTTGGTGGAGTGACGTGGTGGTTGTGTCGTTGCTTATCCACAAATCTCTTCTGTTTAGCCCTGTCTACCTCAGTTCTCCCCTCCAAGCTTTAGCTGCCAGAGTCTCTCTGCATAAAAAACGGTCACTATTTGTTTGTCTATTACTCTGCCTCCTTCTGTATTCCATCAGTCGACAAGAACTGGTCATAGCCTGATTGAGGAGCTTCCACGACCTTTTTTTGCCTGTTGGGCGATTTCAAAATGGGCACAAATCCTCTTTGGGTTAGCGTTGATACTTTCGTCCTAGAGAGGTCTCCTCCTTCGGAAAACGTCTTCTCTCAGAGCTTTGACCTGTGTGTCTTAATGATGGATCTCTCACAACCTTCCTCCCACTCTGCTACTGGGTGCTCTCTCCATGTTGTTGGATCTGTCAGTGTGCGACCCCCGCGCTGGTCCTGGACTATGAGGTGGTCGGCACTTGACGATCTGCATGGGAGTTTTCGACCATTTTTTAAAATTGTTCTAAAATCCAAAATAACTGAAAGTCGCACTGTTCCAGAACATCTAAATTTTCCAACAAGGCGAAACTGGGAAATTCTCTTTTTGCAGGAACTGTCCGTGTGGGAACTCACAGAGGAAGTTCTACAAGTCCGGATCCCGCAGAAAACGGTTTCCAATATCCTCATAAAATGCGCCAAGGCCTCCAGTCATCAACCAACTTCCTCAAACAAACCCCCAAAATGCCAAAGGACACCCTGGTTTAATTTTGACTGCCAACAAATCTCAAAAGTACGTAAACGGGCTCAGCGTCATGGTATACCAACAGGACCCTCTGGTCCTAACGCCCGCCCATCAGAAACTCCGTGCTAAATCGAGACATACCTTCAAAATCAGTAAACGTCGGTCTTGGAGAGAAACTTCTGCTCCGGACTGACATCTAAAACTTCAAAGAAAAAAGTTTGGAACATCATCAGAAAAATCAAAGGGAGAACACCAAACCCCTCCATCATTCACCTGAAACTTGCCGATGCTTTGATCATCACTGACAAACAACAAGCTGTTGCCAATCTGTTGGCCTCCACCATCCAGCAGCAAAACTCCCTCTTCTTTAAATAAATATCTTCAGCCTTTTTAAAGAATAAGCAAATTAGAGAGAAATCTTTCATACAATTTCACATCAGACAACTCTGAAGCTTACAATCTGCCTTTCTCGATTTAGCGAACTAAAATCAGCTTTGCAAACCTGCAATGACTCTGCCCCCTGGTCTGGATGACATTCATTATCAGGTTTTGAAACACCTTCCAGAAAGCTGTTCTCCAGACCCTTCTCAAAGTCTATAACCATATCTGGACCACAGGTTGCTTCCCCGCCCCTCCTGGCCTGGCGGAAAGCCCTGATCATTCTCCAATCCCCAACCTGGAAAGGACCCTACCAACCCCATCAAACTATCGCCCAATAGCTCTGACCCAGCTGCCTGTGTAAGCTGATGGAAAAAGATGGTCACGTCCAACTCCCGTTTCTGATGTGGAAGCTGGAAACCGACGGCCTTTTTGGCCAGTGAACAGTGGATGCGGGTTCCGCAAGTACCACTCGACAGTTGACCATGTTTAATCCGTCTATTTGTCCCGCATAGAAACCACCATTTTTCGCAACGCCTTTGTCAATAAGGCAGCATGTGGGTCGCTATCTTTTTTCGACCTAGAAAAAGCATATGACACACCGTGCACGTGGAAATCAGGGATCCTTATGGATTTTGCATAAACTTGGTTTTCGTGGCTATCTGCCTATGTTTATATCGAAAAACTTTCTGGCTGATCGACAGTTCCAGGTGCGTAGTGTTGGCACCCACACTCGGACTCTCATACTCTCCGGGCATCATCCATGGGCAGTGAGTTGGGTGTACCTCAGGGGAGCATCCTTTCTCCTGCCTGCTTTTCAGCATTCAGCAAATTAAGATCAATGACATTGGGTGAAATCGGTAAGCCAGGGCTCTGAGAGGTCTTTCTTTTGTTTTGTTGACGACTTCGCGCGCTGTACGAGTCGCAGTTGGAGCTTCTTACGACCCAGCGTACAGCAGCGACTCTCCAACTTTGTGTCAACAGGATTCAACAGTGGGCCGAGGACAACAACGGGTTTACCTTTTCACGTACAAAAAACCCAGTCAATCCAACTCCATTTTCACAATTTTTCGTTCAATTTTTTGCTGATCCTGAAATTCTTCTGGATAAGACCACCATTCCAGCTGTTAAGGAAGCGAAATTTTCTGGGGGGGTTATTTTTTTGATCAAAAAAACTGAACTCCTCAGCAGCCATATTAAAAAACCTCAAAAAACTTCTTGCCAGAAAAGCTCTGAATATTCTGCGGGTTCGTAGCACACACTGACTGGGGCGCTGATAAAAAAACTTTGCTGCACCTCTACAGAGCCCTGGTCCGTTCCAAACTGGACTATGGTTGTGCTGTGTATGGCTCTGCAAGACCGTCCTACCCTCAAACTCTTAGACCCCTATCCACCATCAAGGGCTTCGTCTATGTCTTGGAGCATTCCGCACCACCCCTGTGTACAGCCTGTACGCAGAGGCAGGTGAACCCCCCTCACTGTCCAACCGCAGGTTGAAACTATCTTTGAACTACTATATCAGACTGTTCTCTGAACCAGAAAACCCTGCCTATGACTGTGTCTTTGACCCTCAGTTCCAAAACAAATTCGAAAAACAACCCTACCTGTATTCCGTCCGTCGTTTGGCCTTCGTATGCAGCCTCACGCACGGAATGCAGGTCTAGACCTAGGAGTTGTGTCTGATTTTTCCAAGTTTCCAGATGAGCCTCCGTGGACCTTTTTTTTTCACACCAGACATTCGTTTTGATCTTGCAGCTTTTCGCAAAGAGTCCACCACTCTCTGGCATACAAGGCGTTGTATGCTGAATGAGCTGAGTTTCAAACTCCCATCCTATCAGAAAATTTTCAACTGACGGTTCCAAGTCTGAAGATGGAGTGTGGCCTGTGCAGCCTACTGCCCTGGTGCTCCTTCTCAAATACTGTTAGAACATATTCCTTCAGACGCTTCTGCTACTCTGCTGCTGAACTACAGCTCTGGTTCTGGCACTAAGAATAATCTCACAGTCTCCAAAGAGGGACGGATTTCTGGTTTTTGTCGGATTCGCTGTCGGCTTTGGAGGCCATATCTGGCCTGCAACCTTCAGCACCCCGAACTTTTTTTACACTTTTTTGAACCTTTTTTTTACAAGTTGACAGCGGAGGGTTTACAACATTTAATCTCTGGCTTGGGTTCCCGGTCGTTCATGTTGGCATCGAGGGGAACGAAATGGTGGATCGTTTGGCCAAGAAATGCCACGAAGAGAGAAACTGTCAAACACACCTATCCCCTGCTCGGATCTGAAACCCCAAAATTAACGATTATGTAAAAGACCTCTGGCAGGAGGATTGGAATACACAGACGGATAACAAACTCTTTCAGATCCGTCCAAACCTAAAGGAGTTCCTCCCATCTTCGTCTGTCTGGTGTCGTAAAGAAGAAACAGTTCTGTGCCGGCTGCACACCGGCCATTCGTATTGTACCATTCCCTACCTTTTAAAGAGTGAAAGAAGTTCCTTGGTGGTGCATTCCGTGTCATGTGCCCCCCTCACAATGAAAACATTCTTTTAGAGAGTTGGGATTGGATTTGCACGATGTGAGACACAAACATTTTTACAGCAGATTCCATGAAAACCCTTGTTCAGAGATGTTCCGCCGCCTGACGCGATCTTTGAGTTCTTGAAAGAGGTTAACATTTTTCATATCGGATCTGAGATTTTACAGTGGAAAGATTTTTAACAAAAGGTTTTGGATGAGATTTTTAGACGATGTCTTTTAAAGAACTGTGTGGTGAATGAATGACCTGTGAGTTGATTTTAAACGTGGTGACAGCCCGTGATATGGCCCTTTGCGTCGGTCGGCTGGGCTATAAGCAACATATCTTATCTTATCTTACTCGTAGCCATTTGCTGCAGTGTTGTACCGCAGGTGGCGTCTGTTGATCCGCAATTTTCCATCGGCTGTCTTGATCAGTACAATCTTAGAGCACACTCTCCCCAATCACTCATTCAGACACTTCCAGTCCTGTCCGTCCTTCTTTATACGGACTGGAACACCAGGACATAAGCTCTGGTAGGTGATGAGGCTCCTTTGGGAGTTGTTGCAGTACTCTCTGGTTGTCCGCTTGTAGTTCTCATCACACCTGCGCATGATGTTAGGATGAGAGTATAGTGCATGGCATGAAGGTCTCTGATGGAGCAGGCAAAGTTGTTCTGAGTCACCAGCCGCCATGCCATGGCGAAGTGGTTAGCATCGCGGACTTCCGGCTGGAAAGTCGTGGGGTTCGAAATCCCATCACAGTCATGTGGGTTTTTCTGCCCAACTGGCTCCTACCCGAGCTGAGTTTGCTGCGAGACCTCAGTTGGTGAAGACTGGGACCACACAACAACAGTCGAGTTTCATCCACTTAATGGATGCGTTTTCTGAGAGTGTTGCTCAAATTTCCTGACCAACAGTGCAGGTGCCTGTATCTCTCAGGCCTGGTTGATGCCGGGATATATTATGAAAGGAAGCAAGCATAGAGTACAGCCCTGTCATGTAGTCTCAGACCGAAATGGAAATCCGTAGCATCATCTTAATCATCCTCATTCTCATCAATCCGCATAATAAAAAAAAGTCTCCAATTCTGTGGCCCTTCATGCCCTGCTCTCATGGTGACCTCAATTCGATGTCCTCTCCACGTTTGTGGTGGTGGGTTTGGTTCCTGTCGGGATCACTGGTATCAGCGAGTCCATGGGGGCTGTTGTTGGACGGACGTGGTGGCACCTTCCGGAGGGAGGGAGAGCTTTACTCACGCCGGCTCCACGACTAAGCAATTATTGTCATCAGTAGGGGGCTTAGTAGGTAGTGTCCTGCATATGTTAGATCAGAACAGGCGCCACTGAACACCACCGAGTGACTCGGCAGCAGTGCAGTGTCTCCTCCGGTGGTTTGCCTCTTGACGACTTGACATTGACTGCTCCCTGTGGATTGCCGGTGCAAAAAGTTGTTCTGAGTCTCCTTCCCAGTGCCAGTTCTGCTGGGCTCACTCCCAGTGCAGGTAGGGGGGTGGCTCAGTAGATGAGCAACGGCAGCTCTGGCTGTTTTGGTTTCAGGATGCCCTTTGCCGTTCTCACTGCTCTCTCAGCTTCATCGTTGGATTGGGGATAGTGAGGACTTGAGTAGATGTGAGAGAAGTTCCACTCTTCCGCGAACTTCTGAAACTCGGAAGAGCTGAACTGAGGGCTTTGTCAGACATCAGAGTCTCTGGAATCCCGTGTCTGCAAAAACAGCTCTTCAGTTTTGCAATTACTGCTGCTGTCGTGAGATGAGTGAGAGTGTAAATGTCAATCTATTGTGAGTAGCAGTCAACAAACATGAGGTGGTGTTGGCCTCCAACTTCACAAAATGTCTATTGCGAGGTACTGAAATGGTCTGTCTGGACACTTTGTTGTGATCAGTGGTTCCTTGCTCTGTGAGGGTTGTTTTCTGCAGGCACGTCCTACAACCTGATACTCTGTTCTGTATGTCCTTTGAGATGCACGGCCACCATACTCCTTGTTCTCCATGGACAGCAAAGAAGTCCATGGCTGCTAGTACCATGTCTTCTTTGTGATTAGGCCAGCCGTCTTAGTATATTCCATCACATATTTGAGATTCACATCCTTCTGAGTCTCTGCACTAATTCGGCTCATGTACGGGTTGGTCGCTGGCCATGTAGTCCTCACCATGTTTATGTGGTAGGCTACTTCTTCCAGGTCTGAAACTTCCTCTGTGTCATCGGACTCCTGGATAGAGTATCTGCTACAACCCTGTGTCCCTGGCTGGTCTGTGCTCACATTGGGGCTTAAATCTCATTAACCTGATGAGTAGGCATTGACATCGTAGAGGTGTGTCTGACAGGTTTTTTGCTGTTGATCACTGGTATGAGTGGCTTGTGATCCATTTCGAGTGTGAATGATTCCAGGCCCATCAGATACTGTTCAAACTTCTCGCAAGCCCACACGGAAGCAAGGCACTCTTCTTCAATCTGCACGTAGCTTTTCTCAGCTTCTGTCAGTGTTCTAGAAGCGTATGCTACTGGGCGTAGACCACCTGCATAACTGCTTGCGTGTGCGGAAACAGTTGTTGGCTTGCCTGGGTAAAAAAGAGCTAACGTTGGAGCACTCCTGAGCATTTCCTTGACCTTCTTGAATGCTTCCCTTTGCTTGTGGCCCCAACCCCATGCTGCCTCATCATTCTTCAGTGGGTCATTGAGTGGCTTCAGTGTTGTTGACAGGTGGGGAACATATCAGCCCAGGTAGTTTATCATTCCAAGGAAAGTTCTCAGTTCTCCCACGTTTGCTGGCTCCCCCAACTTCTTGGTAGCCTCTATCTTGCTAGGGTCTGGCTTTACCCTTCATTGCTGACGATGTGGCCAAGAAATGTGATCTTTGATTTCTTGTACTCACACTTCTCTTCATTCAATTTCAGTCCCACATCCTTCAGCCGCTCCTTGACACTCTGTAGGAGTTCGTCATGTTCTGCCATAGATTGTGTGTGAAGCAGGATGTCATCAAAGTAGCATATGACACCATCAGTGCCATCGAGGATTTCTGTCATGATTCTCTGGAATATTTCTGGTGCGCTGGATATTCCAAATGGTAACCTCTTCGTGAAGAACCTTCCAAACGGTGTGATGAATGTTGTCAGTTTTGCAGAGTCCTGGTCTAGCGGGATCTGCCCTAACCCTGATTTTGCGTGGAGTTTTGAGAACACTGAAGAGTCTCGGAGTTTGTGGATTATCTCCTCGGTTGTGGGGATGATGTATCTCTCACGTTGGACAGAGTTGTTCAGTTTCTTCAAGTCTATGCAGATGTGAACTGCTCTGTTGGGTTTGACGACAGGTACCATACTGCAACACCAATCAGTTGGCTCAGTAATTTCTTTGATAATGTCCTTGTCCCTCACTGACCGAAGTTCCCTTTTCACTTTTTCCTGGCATGGTATGGGGACTCGTCTGGCGACACTAACACTGTATTGTTGCGCCCCTTCTTTTAGCTTGATTTTTAACTGGCCTACACTTAAGGGTGCTGAATGTGGTTTCATCCACTCTTTGGACTCGGTTCAGCGATGCTGACATATCCCTGCTGAGGCCCTCCGGGGGTTGCAACCTTGTCGTGGTCGGAGGGCTTGCGTGGTCCCGTGATACCTTAGGCTTTGCTGGCGGGGGCATCAATACTTGAAGACAGGCTAGTTTTTAAATGTTTCTAGGCCTGAAAAGTCCAGTTGCTGTCTGGCCTAAGCATAACGTGGTAAGGAGTTGTTGCCCCTGGTAAGGCCTCCCATGTCAGATAGGCTAAGGGTGAGGATCCTGACTAATAGTAACCACCTTTTCCCGTTTGTCTTCTGCCTTCTTTTTTGGCTCTTTTCTGTCTTCATCTCCCCTTCAAGTCTTCTTTCCCACACTCTTCTTTTCTCTGTGGTCTTCTTGAGGCCCACCGTGTTTGCCGTGTGGTGCGTCCTGTGATGGGGAAGAATAGGATCCTGGAGGTTGAGACCGCTGATGTGACTGCGGTGCATCAAGTCAACACACCTCTTTGGCCTGGATTCCTCTAGACAGATAGTCGAAGTGGCCCACTTCGATCAAGCAGCTCGTCACGTGCATGCTCTAGCTCAGACTAGAAGGCGGCGGCAGGGTCAAACGGGTTTGGGAGCCTCTGTGGCAGGGACGCTTTCAGGCCTGTGTCTATCTCTTTTGAAATCCTGGTGCCCTGATATACTGGAATTCCATATAAAATGGGCATCCCCCTTGTTGGGACTCGGTGGGCAGTGGGGGAAGAGAGATGAATTCTAATGAATACAATATGGCACCAAAAACTAAAAAAAAAGACACAGGCAAGATTCAGGAACAGATACGGATATGGATTCAGAGCATGAGACAAGAACCCTTCAGGCTTCTAGCCCAGCTGGCTGATTGTTGAGGGGGCGGATGAAGATAGACCTCTGTTGGGCCTGAGTCCTTTTGCGATTGTGAAAGGAATCAGTGGCCTCAGCGGCAAGCCAAAGAGTGTCAAAAGATTAAGGAAACGGGTCACTTCTTGTTGAGTGCTCTTCCAAGTTGCACTCAGAAAAGCTATTGAAGTCAACAACATTGGTTGATCAACTGATCAGGGCGTCTCCGCACAAAGCTCTCATCTCTTCAAAGGGAGTAATCCGGTGCAGAGATCTGAGAGGAGTGTTGGAGGGAGAAATCAAGTCAGAACTGGTATTGCAAGGAGCGACCCACATTCATCGTGTACTTGTGTGCAAAGGCAATGACAGAGTTCCAACTGACACCCTCTTCTTGACCTTTTGCTCTACTTCTGTCTCGGAGTCGATCACGGTGGGCTACCTGAGAGTCTCAGTGTCGCTCTACATCCCGTCCCCTCTGTGTTGTTTCAAGTGCCAGAGGTTCGGCCATGTGAGGGATAGATGCACGGAAGAAGAGGTGTGTGGTACCTGCTTCCAGCCAGTCCACCAGGTGTGTGTGTGACAGTCCACCACTCTGTGCCAGCTGTGGAGGCAAGCACCCATCATCATCAAAGACCTGCCCAAACTAGTTGAAGGAAAGAGAATTCAGAGAATAAAGACTGAACAGCGAATCCCGTTTTTTGAGGCGAAAAAGATTGTAATGAAAAGTCAAACCAACTGCTGGGCTCTTGTTTGCAGCTGCTGTAAGGAAGCCAGCAACAGTCAGTCAGCATCGGCATGCAGACGGTCAAATCCTCATTTGCCGAGAGAGAGCCAGAAACCAAGTCTGTAGCCTCAGGCAGAAACACTGCACGCGACGAACCCCAGCAGTCATCGCCTTCAGATACGACTCAGTCTTGAAAGCCTACTCCCGCCCCCCCAGACCATCAGGGGCAAAAGACCTACAGGCCCTTCAGGGTGGCAGAAAGTGGAAGTTGTTGAAGTACAGGACAAGACCACCCCCTCAAAATCCTCCAAAGGGCACCCTACAGCTGTCAACAAGGGAGCTGGCGGTTCTGGAGGAAAGCAAAATCGCCGCCTAAAAAGAAAGCACCTAATGTTTTATGAGATCGAGAGAAAAAAAAAAGGAGAGAAACACCAAACAGATTTGCAGTTCTCTCGGATCTAGAAGATGTCAACATGGAATGAAAGGAACTTGCTGGTGAAGAGTTACAAGATTTATTTTCCTTCACCATATCTCTTTTATGATGGACACAACCATCTTCCATTGGAATATCCGAGTCTCCATTCCAATTTTGAGGAGCTTCAACTTCTTTGCCAAGATTTAAAGCCAGCTATAGTAGCTCTTCAGGAAACACAGGTGCACAAAGAAAAGTCCTTTCTTTTCCGGTTTTAATGTACTGTCTAAACAAGCCCAACCTACAGCTCTTGGAGTTTCAGGTGGGCTTTTTACTCATCCACAAAATTTTTGTTGTTCAGCCCTGTCAACCTTAAATCTTCTCTTCAAGCTTTAGCTGCTAGAATCTCCCTACATAAAACAGTGATAGTTTGTTCCCTGTATGTACCTCCATCATCATCTGTCAGTTGACAAGAGCTGGTTAGCCTCATGGAAGAACTCCCACGACCTTTCTTGCTTCTAGGGGACCTGAACGGCCACTCTCCTCTTTGGGGCAGTGCAGACTCCTCTCCCCGAGGTCTTCATCTGGAGGATGTCTTCTCTGAGCTTGACCTGTGTTGTCTGAATGATGGCTCTCCAACATCTCTACATTCGTCAAATGGCACTCTGTCTTGCATCGATTTATCAGTATGCGATCCTTCACTGGTCTTGGACTTTGATGGGAGTGTTCATGATGATCTACATGGAAGTGACCATTTTCCAATAGTATTGAGACATTAATCGTCAGAACACATCATCTTACCAGAACGTCTTAACCTTAGAAAAGCTAACTAGGATCTTTTTGCTATGAACATACAAAAAGAATTAGTGGAGGATCAGGTTCTTCAAAGTCCTGACCCTGCTGAAACCTTGACAAATCATCATCATCAGCTGTGACAAGAACATCATTCCGGCTTCTACCACCAAACCTCAGGTGCTGAAAACTCCTGGTTTAATGCTGAGTGCCAACAAATCCACAATCAACGCCAGAAGGCTCAATGTGTTGTCTGTCACAGGTCATCAATATCTTACACAAGGGCCCACCAAAATCTCCGTGCCAAATCTCACTACATTTTCAAAAAGTGTAAACGTCAGTCTTGGAGAGACTTCTGCTCCAAGTTGACTTCAAAGACCTCCAAGAAGAAAGTATGGAAAGTGATCAGGAACATTAGTGGGAAAAAAATACAAATCCTTCTATCCATCACCTGAAACTTGCAGAAGCCCTGATCACAGATAAACAAGCTGTAGCTAATGTGCTGGCCTCAACTATTGAAAAGAACTCTTCCTCCACCAATAAAATGCCTGCTTTTCTCTGCTTTTCTGAAAAACAAACTTCTGAAAGAAAAATCTCCTTGTAACTTCTCATCAGACAACACTGAAGCCTACAATCTACCATTTTCGATCGATGAACTAAAATCAGCTCTGCAAACCTGCAACAATTCTGCTCCTGGCCTGGATGAGATCCACTATCAGCTCTTGAAACATCTCCCAGAAAGCTGTCTCCAGACCATTCTGAAAGTCTTCAACAATATGGTCCACAGGGTGTTTTCCACCCATCTGGCGGAAAGGCCCTTATCATACCTATACCTAAACCTGGAAAAGATCTTTTGAATCCATCCAATTAGCGTCCGATAGCTTTGACCAGCTGTGTCTGCAAACTGATGGAAAAAATGGTCAAAGCTCACTCATGTAGAAACTTGAAACCAACGGCCTTCTGAAAGAACAGTGTGGTTTCCGCAAACATTGAACTACAGTGGACTATTCGATCCGTCTAGAATCTCTATGCTTCGAACACATCTTTATTAACAAACAACATGCAGTGGCTATGTTCTTTGACTTGTAAAAGCCTACGATACCACCTGGAGGTATGGGATACTTCATGATCTCCATGATCTTGGTTTTCGAGGTCATCTTCACTTTTCATTCAAATTTTTTGGCAGAATGACAGTTTCAGGTCCGGGTTGGCACCACTCTCTCTGATGTTCATGAGCAGGAGTCAGGTGTTCCACAGGGGAGCATACTGTCTCCTGCCCTCTTTAGCATCAAGATCAACAACATTGTCAAGTCAGTTCCACAGGGTTCAGACTGCTCATTGTTTGTGGATGATTTTCCTGTCTACGCAACTGGAAGCTTGTACCGGAGTGTCCAGCGCAGGCTACAGCAGTGGGCAGATGAAAATGGCTTCACTTTTTCTCCTACAAAGACACAGTTCATTCACTTCCATAATTTCCATCAGTTTTTTCCAGATCCTGAAATCAAAATAGGGAAATCTCCCATTCCAGCTGTCAAAGAGGCTAAATTCCTACGAGTTATTTTTGACCAAAAACTCAACTTTCTCAGCCACATGAAAAACCTCAAAACCTCTTGCCAGAAAGCTCTGGATATTCTGCGGGTTGTGGCACACACTGACTGGGGCGCTGATAAGAAAACTCTGCTGCACCTCTACAGAGCCTTGGTCCGTTCCAAACTGGACTATGGTTGTGCTGTGTACGGCAAGACCGTCTTACCTAAACTCTTGGACCCTATCCACCATCAAGGGCTTCGACTCTGTCTTGGAGCATTCCGCACCACCCCTGTGTACTGCTTGTATGCAGAGGCAGGTGAACCCTCACTGTCCAACTGCAGGCTGAAACTGTCTTTGAATTATCATATCAGACTGTTCTTGGAACCGGAAAACCCTGCGGTCTTTGACCCTCAGTTCCAAAGTAAATTCGAAAACAACCCTAACTGTATTCCACTGTTTGGTCTTTGTATGCAGCCTCATGCGCAGAATGCAGGTCTCGACCTAGGAGTTGTGTCCAATTTTTCCAAGTTTCCAGATCAGCCTCTGTGGACCTTTTTCACACCAGAGATTCATTTTGATCTTGCAGCTTTTCGCAGAGTCTACCAGCTCTCTGGCATACAAGGCGTTGTATGCTGAAAATTCCCATCTTATCAGAAAATTTTCACTGACGGTTCCAAGTCTGAAGATGGAGTGGCCTGTGCAGCCTACTGCCCTGGTGCTCCTCAAATATTGTTAGAACATATTCCTTCAGATGCTTCTGTCTATTCTGCTGAACTTACAGCTCTGGTTCTGGCACTGAGGATAATCTCACAATCTAAGAAGAGGGACTTTCTGGTTCTGTTGGATTCACTGTCAGCTTTGGAGGCCATAACTGGCTGCAACCTTCAGCATCCAGAACTCTTACACTTCTTTGAACTTTTGACCAAGTTGAAAGTGGAGGGTTACAACATTATTCTGGCTAGGGTTCCTGGTCATGTTGGCATGGGAGGGAACAAAATGGTTGATCGTTTGGCCAAGAATGCCATAACAGAGAAATTGTCCAACATATATTTCCCATACTCAGATCTGAAACCCAAAATTAATGATTATATCAAAGACCTCTGGCTTGTGAGAATGCCCACACTATCTGCAGTGTTGTCTGTAGGCACATGACTGCCTGCCTTCGCTACTACTACTGCTACTAGTGTAATGCGACTTGTGACAGCCCTGATATGGCCCTTTGCGGTCAGTTGGGTTATAAGCAACATTATCTTATCTTATATCCCTGCTGAGGAGGTTTTCTATGTGACTGTTGATGACGTAGATGGTTGTTGGCTGAGATCTGATTGTTGTCTGGAAGCGACCCATCTGCTTCATCTTGCCCCCTGGACTCATTTAGGGTGATATGATCACACTTGGATAGCTTTGGTTTTCCTAGCTTTTCCCAGAGTGCCTTGCTGATGACATTGACATCTGCGCCTGTGTCGATTTTGAAGCTAACCGGCACTCCCTCTACTTCCAGCTCTACTCGCCAAACACTAGCGCTAGCTGATCTCACTGCACCTATCAAGAACGTTTCTCCTCTTTCTTCCTCCCCAGTGGTCTCCACTTCATGCATGCCCTGTATTTTCTCTTCAGTGTCTTGCAAACTTTGGCAAAATGTAATGATTTCCCACTCTTTCCCTTGGCTGGGCAGTTCCCCAGCTTCTGAGAATGCCCACACTTTCCACAGTGTTGTCTGTAGGCACGTGACTGCCTGCCTTCACTACTACTACTGCTACTAGTGTAATGCGACTTGTGATGTTGCCCACCCTTCAGGTGGCGCACACGGTCTACCTGCTGTCTTGTTCTTTGTTCTGCCATTTCTTGTTTCATCTGTTCATGCTGTCTGGCTAGTGTCATTGCTTTTCTAAGAGTTAATTCACTTTCAGGCTGGAGTTTTTTGGAAAGGTCTTGATTGTGCAGTCCTAGGACTAGCCTATCTCTAATGGTCTCCTCTTTTTCAGGGAAGCTGGCATTTGGCAAGCTCATAAAGGCATCTCATATACTGCTCAATGCTTTCCCCTACTTTTTGGTCTTTTTTTTTTAATGTTGTGTGCTCATGATGACGTTTCTTTTGGGTATGAAGTACTCATTCAGCTTCATCAATACGACGTCATAATTCTTCTGTTCTGTGTTTGACAGGCCAAACTGAGCAAAGATCTTTTCTGCATCCGCCCCCATTGCGTACAAGAGTGAACTCACTTGAATTTCACCTTCTTCTTTGTTCAGCTTCGTGGTGATTTGAAACCTGGAGAATCATTCGCGCCATAGCGGCCACGTGGAGGGCTTGTGGAACGAAAATGGTTCCGGCGGTTTGAAAGACATTTTTCTAACAAGGATCATTTTGTGACGTACCTTTGTTCCAATGAAAGAACGCTCCAGTGTCCTTGGTATCACTCTGACACCATGTTGTGTTTGTTATCGCTGAGTGGTGGGCTATTATTCAATGGAGTTCATGCAGACAATATGAGACAAACTGCAGTGGAGATTGCAGAGCTGTACTTTTGTTCCAATGAAAGGATGCTCCAGTGTCCTGTGTGTGTGTGTGTGTGTGTGTGTGTGTGTGTGTGTGTGTGTGTGTGTGTGTGTGTGTGTGTGTGTGTGTGTGTGTGTGTGTGTGTGTGTGTCTTTTGCTATCTCTTAAATATTTTTTCCTGTGAAGCAAAAAGGAGTTATTAATGGGGGAAAAGGGTTATTACAGTGTGAGGAAATGGCTAGGATAATTTCTCTTTGAGGACTCTACACATAGTTGATAGAGTTTATGGACAGGGCAATTTCTGTTCTTCATTAAGAATTTGCTTTGTGACCAGCCGCCGTGGCGAAGTGGTTAGCGTCGCGGACTCCCGGCTGGGAGGTCATGGATCGAATCCCATCAGAAGTCATGTGGGTTTTTCTGCCCCGACCGGCTCCTACCCAGAGTTGAGTTTGCTGCGGACTCAGTTGGGAGACTGGGACCACACAGTCGAGTTTCATCCACTTAATGGATGCGTTTCTGAGAGTGTTGCTCAAATTTCTGACCAACACTGCAGGTGCCTGTATCTCTCGGCCTGGTTTTGCCGGGATATATTATGAAAGGAAGCGTAGAGTACAGCCCTGTCATGTAGTCTCAGACCAAAATGGAAATCCATAGATCATCTTAATCATCCTCATTTGTCATCGATCAGCAGCAAAAAAAAAGTCTCCAATTCTGTGGCCCTTCATGCCCTGCTCTCATGATGACCTCAGTTTTGATATCCTCTCCACGTCTGTGGCATTGGTTTGGTTCCATCGGGGTCACCGGTATCGGCGAGTCCATGGGGGCTGTCGCTGGACAGACATGGTGGCGCCCTCCGCGGGGAGAGCTCACTCATGCCGGCTTCGCAACTAAGCAATTATTGTCGTCAGTAGGGGGCTTAGTAGGTGGTGTCCTGCGTATGTTAGATCAGAACAGGTGCCACTGAACACCACCGAAGTGACTTGGCAGCAGTGCAATGTCTCCTCCGGTGGTTTGCCTCTTGACGACTTGACATGACACTGTTCTCTGTGGATTGCCAGTGCCAGGGATGCGGCGGGTCCCACCGGGCTGTGGCTGTGGACAGGGTGTTGGAATGAGCAGCGTGGGTGCACTGCTTCTGAGGTGGCGTAGAGGTTGGGACAGCAAAAAAAAAAAAAAAAGAGAATTTGCATCATGTTTGTTGTTATCTTTCTTCATGAACGTGTGCATGATTTTTCTATTCATTTGCAGGGGTTTCTTTTACAGATTATCTTTCAGCATGGATTGTACATTTCCACCTCTTTAGTGAGCTTTGTATCTGAAAAGTTTCAAGGTGGAAGGTGATTATCTCCATTTGTTGACTGCCGTTATCAGGATTGTAGCTTACCTTACTCCTACAATATCTAGCAGTTCCCCTATGTCAGTCCATTCATGATTGTGTGGTATCAAGTCTGTATCTACACTAGTGACTTATGTCAGTCCATTCCTGATTTGTGTGCTGAGACTTCCCTTGTGTCAATCCGTTCATGATTTGTGTGTTGTTAAGTTGTGTCTACACTAGTGAATTTATGATTACTGTTCTTGCTTGGATGTTGTGTATGGTGTGATACAGAGAGAAGTCATATTTCCTATATTCTTGTGTGACCACATCCTGCTGAAATCAGAGCTAGATATGCACTTTTCCTGCGTATAAATATTTTCATGCATTTTTGTATTAGCGCATCCATCGATACATATTTTATGTATGTGTTTTGTATTTGCATTCAGCTGAGAAAGCCAGCTTACCAGAATTATCAGCTGTACAATTGAAGAAATTACGACTTCTGACTATCGCCACCCTTGCCACAAGGAACAAGGTGAGTTTGACACTTGTTACGCAGGGATTGAATTCATAAGAACATTACATCAGAGAGAAGGAGTCCTGTGTTCACATACATATGCATGTATGATATTCTAAGTGATGTATCATTTTTGTAACTTTAAATTGATATTTTAGATTGGATGTGTGTGTGTGTGTGTGTGTGTGTGTGTGTGTGTGTGTGTGTGTGTGTTATAATGGTTGACACAAGATGGTAATTTCTTTTTTCTTTTAATGAAGCAAGTGAACTGGACTGTGCTGAAATAGCTGTAGTGGTCGGCTGGGCTATAAGCAACAAGACCTGACATGAATTTAAACCTGATATGAATCAACTACTGTGTTTGTTGCAGGTCATCCCGTACTTGGTTCTACTTAATGAACTGGACATTCCTGATGTCCGAAATTTGGAGGTTAGCTGAATATTGGTTATGTGCGTGTGTGTGTGTGTGTGTGTGTGTGTGTGTGTGTGTGTGTGTGTGTGTGTGTGCGTGCGCACGCGCACGTGTGCCTGTGAGTGTGTGTGTGTGTGTGTGTTGTGTGTGTGTGTGTGTGTGTGTGTGTGTGTGCATATTAGTGCGCATGTTGTTTACTCCATTTAAGAGGTTTGTTGAAGAATATATTTCATTTGACACCAGTATTGGATCGAAATAATCACAATATGTAGGGCCTTGAAACAATCGCAGTATGTAGGGCCTTGAAACAGTCACAGTATGTAGGGCCTGAAACAGTCACAGTATGTAGGGCCTTGAAAAACTATCACAGTATGTAGGGTCTTGAAACAATCACAGTATGTAGGGCCTTGAAACAGTCACAGTATGTAGGGCCTTGAATTAGTAACAGTATGTAGGGTCTTGAAACAGTCACAGTATGTAGGGTCTTGAAACAGTCACAGTATGTAGGGCCTTGAAACAGTCACAGTATGTAGGGCCTTGAAACAATCACAGTATGTAGGGCCTTGAAACAATCACAGTATGTAGGGCCTTGAAACAGTCACAGTATGTAGGGCCTTGAAACAATCACAGTATGTAGGGCCTTGAAACAGTCACAGTATGTAGGGCCTTGAAACAGTCACAGTATGTAGGGCCTTGAATTAGTAACAGTATGTAGGGCCTTGAAACAATCACAATATGTAGGGCCTTGAATTAGTAACAGTATGTAGGGCCTTGAAACAATCACAAATATGTAGGGCCTTGAATTAGTAACAGTATGTAGGGCCTTGAAACAATCACAATATGTAGGGCCTTGAATTAGTAACAGTATGTAGGGCCTTGAAACAATCACAATATGTAGGGCCTTGAATTAGTAACAGTATGTAGGGCCTTGAAACAATCGCAGTATGTAGGGCCTTGAAACAGTCGCAGTATGTAGGGCCTTGAAACAATCACAGTATGTAGGGTCTTGAAACAACGTCACTAGATGCCATTAATAATGAGCAGAGGTAACCATGGTTTTAAAAATCACTGTTCCATGTCCACAGTCATTTGGGTGAAAAAATTGTCAAACAGGTTAGAGGAGAAGATTGGGTGTCTTCTAGAATCATAGCATGAGAAGATGAGGTGTCTTCTAGAATCAGTCACTCTAGCAGAGTATCTTTCACTTATGGGAAATATTTTGTTGAATGTTTCTACCCTCAGTCTGAAATTTTGAATCGCCTGGGACTGCATCTCTGTGTACAGGTGAACAGTTACATTTCCAAGTCCTTTGACAATATGAAATATTTTCACAGTTGTTTGTGTACAGGTGAACCAGTTACATTTTCAAGTCCTTTAAAATTTTGTCGCTGTTGTTTAAAATCAATGTAGACTTTTATGCTTACATCATTTCAGCATACTGGGGAGATACGGTACTATTACAGATTCAACATCTGAGGCAAACCACTTCCTAAGCCGGATGGGGATGATAGTAATTACTGAGTCACACATCCCTTTAAAAAGGAGACCACCACAGTGCCTGTAAAATGCCAGTCACACATCCCTTTAAAAGGAGGCTACCACTATGCCTGTAAAATGGCAGTCACACATCCCTTTAAAAGGAGACCACCACTATGCCTGTAAAATGCCAGTCACACATCCCTTTAAAAGGAGACCACCACTATGCCTGTAAAATGCCAGTCACACATCCCATTAACCTTTACCAGCCGTGTCACCCAACAAAGGGTGATGGGATTTCTTTCCCTCAAGCCACGGCACCCAAAGCTGGGTGATGGACCGACAGTACATTCTGCCATGTCACCCACAATCGTGTGACTGGAACATAAAAAATTTGTACACTTTCCATAAAATGATCCAAGGGAAATAAGCTCTGTAACTAGTCTTGGGGATGTTGTAGCAAGTTGTAGACCTTTCTTTCAGTGCTCTATTATGAACTTGGCTGACCCCAGCAGCTTTGAAACAAAGGGACTGGCGGCACTGGGCTTTCCCGCTAAGCACGCGTGCGCCTGGCATTTCCTGTTCCAGTAAAAATGTCGGTCAGGCGAAGGGGTGGTAGCAACAAAGTGGATCTGAGGAGAAAAAAGAAAAAAACTCTGAAAGAGAAGAGGAAAGTGAATTGTTTGAAGATGCAGCCGAAAATAATGATTCTGATGACAAATCATCGATATCATTTAGAGCAGATGCTGCTGCATAACACGTGGTCGCGGATGAGGCTGATTTGGATGATTCGGACACAAATGCTCAAAACGCAGCCAATGCAAACAATGGCAATGTCGCTTACTTGTTTGATTCTGATTCTGAAAGCTATGAAACTATCAATACGATTATGAAGCGGATCAACAGGATGACCAAGCTTATTACATGGACACTGACGTAGACGAGGAGCCACCCATCCAAGATGAAAATGAGGAGTGGTTGCGCCACGTGCCTGCCAATTTCCAACAATTCCTGAATTCACAGGTAAACCTTCCCTGTTTCCCATCACGCATGCATTCGCTCATATCTGTATGCATGCTTGCACACTCACGTGCATGCTTTATTGTATGTGTGTGTGTGTGTGTGTGTGTGTGTGTGTGTGTGTGTGTGTGTGTGTGTGTGTGTGTGCGCGCGCGCATGTGTATGTGTGTGTTTTTTGTGTATGTTTTGTTGTGTGCATGTGTGTATGTGTGTGTTAGTATGATTATGATTGCACGCACACGGACGTGAGTACATGCATGCGTGCGTGTGTGTGTTTGTGTTTGTGTGTGTGTGCAGTGGATATGCATGTTTGTGCATTCACTTATATATACTGTGTGTGTGTGTGTGTGTGTGTGTGTGTGTGCATGTGTGTGTGTGTGTGTGTGTGTGTGTGAGAGTGTACCTTGTATGAGCACACCGTGTGTGTGCTCCCGCGCGCATGCATGTGTGTGTGTGTGACTAATATCTTTGATCGCTGACTGATAAGACTGCTTTTTTAGGATGTTTTTAGTATCGTGTCGAGCAGTATGGTATGATGTTTTTTTTTTTTTTTTTTCTGTTTCAGAACAAGTTGGAATTCAGCCTGACCTTGGAACTGACCCTCAGCCTATTGATGTGTACTGGCTGTTTATTGACAACGTTCTTATAAAAAAAAATCAAAAAGGAAACAAATAGATATGCAAAGTCATGTATTGAGGAGAAGCTGCAAATGGGTCTGTTGACTCCAAAAAGTGCTCATGCCTTGTGGAAGAAAGTCACAGAGGCAGACATTTGCAATTTTTTTGCTATTTGCCTGCACATGGGCATTGTCAACAAGCCCCCAAAAAGCAGACTACTGGTCAGCTGACCTGACTCTCCCCACATCATATGCTGGGCCGGATCATGATGAGAGATTGCTTCAAGGCCATCCTGGCTTTCTCCACATCAGTGACAATGCCCAGTACATGCCCTTTGGCCAAGAGGATCATGATCAGATCCACAAAAATTCGGCCGTTTGTCAGCCACCTGCAAAGGAAATTTCAAGAGGTTTACAAGCCCAGCAAGGAGATTTGTGTCGACGAGGCTATGTGCCCTTTCAAAGGACGCTTCCGCTTCAAAGTGTACATGAAGGACAAGCCTACGAAATGGGGATTCAAGTTCTGCAAACTCTGTGAAAAACAAATCGGGCTACATCTATAGGTTCGAGATGTTCTGTGGTGACAAATGTCTGAGCAACAAGCCCTATGACGTGGTTACGTGACTCAACAGTCCGTTGGTGAACAGAGGACATCATCTGTATATCGACAGCTACTACTGTGAGCCCAAGATATGTTCGTCGCTGGCAAGGCAGGGCACCATGGTCTGCGGCTCTGTACAAAAAGGAACAGAGTGGGCCTGCCTCCTGACCTTGTCAACCAGCCCATGGAGAGAGGCCAGATGGACTACCGTCGTTGGGGACAGGTGTTGCTACCCGCTGGAAGACAAAAAAAGATGTCTTCACACTATCCACCCTGCACAGGCCATAGATGGAGAGAGTTCAATGCCGATTTGAGGAAAAGGTGAAACCCAAATCGGTCATTGAATACATCAAGCACATGGCTGGAGTTGACCACAGTGATCAACTGGTGGCCTACTTCCCCATGCATAGAAAGACCCTGATATGGTGAAAAAAGCCCTGCTGACACTGTGCACAAACCAGACTATGATTATCCTGAACAAGCACAGGAAAAGTCATGGTCGAAAGAAGATGCCCTTAGACCGAGTGGTGAGATCTCTCCTGATGGACCTTCCCACCGTCAGAGACATTGAGGTTCCTGAACATGCCAGTGATGGTCCTCGACTACCTTTGACCAGGATGTCTGGTTGTCATTTTCCTGCTCTGCTGCCTGCCACTGGAAGGAATGGTGTGCCACGTAAAAAAACTGCGTGGTGTGCTACACCAAGCAGTAATCAAGTGGCATTCCCCGGGACCAGATCAGGAAGAGCATCAAGAGAACCAAATACTGGTGTCCTGATTGCGGGAAAGGACTGTGTGCAGCACCTTGCTTCTTTGAATTTCATACATAGAAGAACTATGCAGCTGTGTGATCAGTGTTTATGTCACACTGAACACAAATGCATACACGCACTCAGCTCAGCATTCACTCCGTGCACACACAGTCTCTCCAAACAACCAGAAGGCGCACTACAAGAACTCTTCTTCTCCCCCTCCTCTCCAGGGAATAATTTACTAAATGATAATCAACTTTTCAAATCATTAAATCTTATGTTCCTCCACTCCAGTGGAGCTACAAACATTCCACAGATCCACTAGCTGGGACCAAATTTCATCTCATAATACATAGTAATTCACAACAACTTTTTTTTACAGGTTTCTCTCTTTACTGGAGAAACAATTCATACATTTTCCAAGAAGAATTAAAGATGGCTAGTATCTGAATTCCGACCCAGGGGGACAATCAACATTCATTGTTTTGGATCCAGTTACTTTCAAAATTCTTGGTTTCAAATTCTCCACTAACACGAATATTATTGTACAGATTAATTTTGAAGATAAACTTTTTGAAATAAAAAGAGTCCTAGCTTTTTGGAAAAAAAGAAATATATCTCCTTTTGGAAAAATAATTGTTATGAAAACTTTGGAATTTTCTAAAATTGTTCATTTATTAATTAACCTACCAGATCCCCCAGAGGATTTTATTGTTGCTTTAGAAAAAGAAATGTATAGTTTCTTATGGAACGGTAAAAAAAGTAAAATAAAAAAATCTGTGGTTCAAAAGCAGTACTATGAAGGTGGACTAAAAATGTTAAATGTAAAATCTTCTATGAAGATAAGTTGGCTGAGAAGATTAATGTATGAGTCGGGTGGCGGGAATTTACCATTAATATGTTCCTAAGCTGGACAATATAAAAAAACTTTGTTGCTGAATTTTCTAATGTTCTTACGCAAGAGGTCAATAACCCATTCTGGAATGATGTGATGAAACACTACAAGAAACTGTGCTCAAAGTGCTGTCCGACCACAGTACATGATTTCATGTCAAGGTGTATTCATACAATATTAAAATTTAAGAGATAAAAAAGTTATTTTTGTACAGGAATGGTGTAATTATGGCATTTTCTTCATTAAACACTTGATTAATGAAAATGGGCATTGGATGACCTTCCATGAATTTTTAATTAATTATCAAGATATAAGAACAAACTTTCTCTTGTATGAAGGCATAATAAATGCCATTCGCAACTATTGCCAAAAACTTGATATTATCATAACTAACCAATATAAAATCTTAGACCAAAAAGCCTGGTTTTGCATTAAAAGAGGCAACAAATATGTACAAAAAACTTTAAATAAAAATAATGCCTCTCCCGCTGCTATTAATAAATGGAATAATCTTTTTGTAAATCTGAATTGGAAACAAATATTCCTTCAAAGTTATAAAGTTTCTACTGACGTCCAGCTCAGATGGTTCCAATGTCGACTTATACATAGATTGCTGCCAACCCAGAAATACCTATTTCAATGCAAAATTGTTGATTCACCATAATGTGACTTTTGTGATCATGAACAACAGATGATTACACACATGTTTTTCGACTGTAATATTGTGCAGCGGTTTTGGAGAAAATCTTCAAAACCTGCTAATGGATAAATGTCAGCACTGTGCTAATCTGTTTTTTGAGAAAGTGTTAGTTCTGTTTGGAGTGAAACATAATGTGGATACTGACAAAGTTCTTAACTTTATTCTGCTGTTTGCTAAGTTTTATGTTTACAAATGTAAACTACAAAATAACCACCCAGACCTTCATGTTTTCCTAACTATCTTAAGCTACAGATTTAAATTGGAGAAATACTTAGCCTTTCTGAACTATGATTCAGATCAATTTGACAAAACCTGGTTTCCCTATTCCTCTGTCATTTCCTAGCTTTATTGTGACTTTTTTTTTTAAACAACTCGTATATATGTACACATGGTCCCAGCTTTTGTTGTAATTACCCATCTTAACATTTTTTTTTTTCCCCTTTCTCTCAGCCTCGTGCCTGCCACCCCTCAGTTTTTTTTCTTCGTTTCTGAGGCTACTCATGTGTGTGTGTGTGTGTGTGTGTGTGTGTGTGTGTGTGTGTAAGTTTATGCATATATATCCTGCATATAATTCAGTTCATGTATGTTTGTGTGTGTGTGTCTGCGACTTTTTTTTTTTTTTTTTTTTGGGGGGTGGATGGGTGGGTGGGTGAATGGTGGCATGCATGTTTGTTCTCTTATTGTGTCTGACTTCTGTGTTTTTGTACAATTATTATAATACATATGTCTTTTCTTTTGTGTGCATGTTTGTTTAAAAAACAAACAAAACAGAAATTAAAAAACCTCTTTGCAAATACTTTCCTAGCATGATTATATAATTCCAACATATACATGGTGTCACTTGAGTCAACTCATTCTCCCATTCATTCCTTCAAATACAAGACCATCAAGATAAATGTCATAGGATAGTTTGATTTGAACTCTTTAAATAACAACCCTTACATCTGTACATACATGAATTTGTTATTAATTTGTTTTAAGTAAGTACTTTGCCAAATTATGTCGAGGGATGAATGTGCGAGAAAACGAAGGAACTGTTGAGTGGAGGGATGTGACAGGTGACATTAAAAATGTGAGAAAAAAAAAAAACATTCATTGTGGGTCAACATGACAGATTCTTTAAATTCTCTCATGACTGCGGCTGTCGTCGTCCTCTTCACAATTAGGTGCTGCCACAGCACTGTAGTCCAAATACTTGTTATGCAACTGCCACAGTTGCTTGTACCATTACTGGTGCTGCCACAGCACCGGGAAGGGCTGAAACACAAATGAAGTCCATGTAAGTACCCTCTTTCAAAATCTGATAATGATAAATTCTGTTCCTTTGTTTCCCGTTTCTTAACTCTCTCTCATTTCTCTCCCCATCTGTCTATACCTCACCTGGTAATAGAGATTACAGGTGAATCTCGTTCCGCAGTTCC
This sequence comes from Conus betulinus, assembly GCA_016801955.1. NCBI lineage: Eukaryota > Metazoa > Mollusca > Gastropoda > Neogastropoda > Conidae > Conus > Conus betulinus. The sequence continues at coordinate 11,272 of JADBJO010016587.1, read as the reverse complement.
AAACAACCTGTCTGGTCAGTGTCCCCAAGCCATCTCCTTCCTTTACCTTATTTTTCCTTCCTGCGCTCTTCCAGGAGTACATATTCAGTGAGTACTCATCTAACTCTACGCATTATCAGCCCATGGTTACTTGACCAATGGACAACGTCCGTCCATTCAACCAATAATCACCCTGCGTCTATAGCCACAGTGACACTGATCACACTGGTCAGGCCCATAAATGATCCTTTCTTTTACCTTTTCTTTTCCCTACCAAGGGAAATGCTTTATATTAGATAAGGGCGTACGCGATGGAACATCACATGTCGCCATGTGAGGCTACATCACAAGACAGTGTACAAGTGTTCAATAGTCTGTGTATACATACCATACGTTTTGTGAATCAAATGAATGTGTACCTGGAGTTCTCCATTTGTTTGTTTTATCGGTTTTTTTTTTACAAGCACAAAAAAATGCTGTGTGATCATTTTTTATGGTCAGTATCAATATACTGCTTTTTGTGTGTGTTACTACAAGAAAATTATGCTGCTGTGTAATAAGTGCGACAGCCAGTGTTTGAAAGTCGGTGTGTAAAGTACAAGCGCTGTATATCACTTGCGTCATGATCAGCTGTTCTCAGCTTTTTCTTTTATTTCTATGGTGTATTATAGTGCTTTGATCAACAGTAGTCTTTGTACCAAGGTACTTTAGAAACTTACACCCGTTGAATTGTTCATCCAGTGAAAAAAAAAACACTCCATTAGCCAAATATCAACATGACTGTGAATCAGAACAGTGCGTGTAGTGTAATGATCTTTCCGGAGAAACTCATGGAAGTTTTTTTTTTTTTCAAATGGATTACATGATGATTCCTGGATGATTTGCAAGGTAAGATTCAAATGTTTTTTTCATCCCTTTATCTTCTGATTTGGTGTTGTAAAAGAATGGAATAGAATGTAGACAAAGAATTTTTTTTACTGGTCAGACATGTTTTTCAATGCACAGTCATGGCTACACATTGAAAGTAAATGATTCAAAGTTGCTATGCTCAATAAGTTGAGTGTTTGTTCTTTCCTCTGACACCTAACACAACACTGTCAGTTGTTGTCTAGCTACTGTAAAAATAAATTAAAAAGTAGCAAAATATGTGCATTGGCAGGGACTGAGTGCATGCTGTCCTTGGCTAGATAGTATTAAAAGGAGACCACTGCTATGCCTGTAAAATGGCAGTCACACATCCCTTTAAAAGGAGGCCACTGCTATGCCTGTAAAATGCCAGTCACACATCCCTTTAAAAGGAGGCCACTGCTATGCCTGTAAAATGCCAGTCACATATCCCTTTAAAAGGAGACCCCTCTATGCCTGTAAAATGCCAGTCACACATCCCTGTTAAAAGGAGGACCCCACTTTTCCTGTAAAATGCCAGTTACACATCCCTTTAAAAGGAAACCACCGCTATGCCTGTGAAGTGCCAGTCCCCATGAACTTGTCCACACTGAAAGTTTTCATTAGCAACACTGAAGGCTTTCATTAGCAACTATCCAGAAGTATGGATTAGACAAAGGGAATCAACACCGAGGTCACCCATGACAGCAGGGCAGCAGACAGCAGGGCTTCACAAAGAACATGGGTATGTCATCCGTTTTACTGTCCCTCATCATATACTTTTCCGGAAAACATTGTACTTATGAGATGTTGGTAGAATCTGATCATTGAAGGCATCTACTCCAACGTGATCAGAGGGAAACTGGACCAGAAGCAGCAGCAGGTGGAGCTGGACTATGCCCTTCGTCGTGACTTCCGCCCTGCTGCCTTGACCTATGTGACCAGTGTGCTGACAGAATGGTTGGTGATCATGTGTATTGAGTTTTGTGTTTGTGGACCAGTATGGCTGTTCCAAACAAAGTTATGTTTTGGTATTGTGCACTTAGGATAGGAGAGTTCAACATCATGTATGAGCGGGGTTATATGTTTTTCTGAAGTCAGGAATTATTCGCAAGAAAAGTGTAAAAAAAAAAAAAAAAATGAAGGAAAGTTAAGCATCATGCAAACATGGAGTTATGTCATTTCAAAATTGGGAATTATTTGTAAGAAAAGTGTATAAAAAAAATACTGAAGATAAGTAAGCAAGTAGAATGTACAAAAATATGGGCCGTCATTGAATTACTGGCTGTCATCATCTTGTTTAGGTTGTAGATGATTCTGCTTCTCTTTGACTTCACACAGAGAAGTGTAAAGAGCTACAAAGGTAGTCAAGCACTGAGAGAGTTAAAAGGAATGAAGGGAGAGCAGAGTATGTGCTACATGCTACATTAATAAATAAATCCAGCCAATGAGGACAAGCTGATGTGTTGGCAGTCAAGATCACAATGATCCTATCTTTTGACATTGTTATACCACTCTGGTTCAGTGTTGGCAGCCAAGACCATAATGATCCTATCTTTGGACATTTAATACTGGTCTAGTTCATTGTTGGCAGCCAAGACCACAATGATCCTATCTTTTGACATTTTTATACCGCTCTGGTTCATTCCTTTTTCTACCATAGACTGATTTAGTAGGGCTTGATTATCAAAGCATCTAGACTGATTTGGTAGGGCTTGATTATCAAAGCATCTAGACTGATTTGGTAGGGCTTTGATTATCAAAACATCTGGACTGATTTAGTAGGGCTTGATTATCAAAGCACATGTTTCACCACATTACGCATATACGTGTGTCAAAAAATATGTGATCTGACTCAGGTCTGGGAGTCTCTTCATCCAGTCGAAAACCACTTGAGTGCCAGTTTCTCCCTGCTCCCCACTGAGATCTCCGTGGCATTGTCTGTCTGCAGCAGCACATCTTCAGAACTAACCCTTCAGCGCTGTAAAGTTACCATGTTTCATGTCCAGTAACTGTGTAACTTATTAACGACCATTCCTTGGATTAGTTTCCACATTAAAGAGATTTCTTTTAATGCACTCTGTCATTTAGGCCTTTGTGGGAAATGTCCAGTTTTTAGTGCGGATACCTTCAAGGCTTTCACTTTAATCCCTAATTTTCATTCTGTCTGTTCTTTGTCTTTGAAACTGATTGTGTCTCTGTTTTCAATGCTCCTGAATGTTTGAAATCAGTGTGTATATATGCAAAAATATACTTTGAAAAAGAAAAAAAAAAAAAAAAAAAAAGACAGAAAAATGAAATAAAGAAAACATGTAAAAACAAAGAAGAAAGAAAGAAAAAAATGAAATAAAGAAAACATGTAAAAAGAAAGAAAGAAAGAAAGAAAAAAAAGAAAAATGTAAAGAAAAAATGTAAAAAGAAAGAAAGAAAAATGAAAGAAAGAAAACATGTAAAAGCAAAGAAAGAAAGAAAGAAAAATGAAATAAAAAAAAACATGTAAAAACAAAGAAAGAAAGAAAAATGAAATAAAGAAAACATGTAAAAACAAAGAAAGAAAGAAAGAAAATGAAATAAAGAAAACACATGTAAAAACAAAGGAAGAAAGAAAACAAAGAACCCCCCAAATGAACAAAACAAAACAAAAAAAAAAAAAAAATCCCACTTCAAACTAGGTGCAGTAACCTCAGTTTAATTGTATGTTTTCTTTCGTTCTTTTGCGTGCCTGGCCATGCTATATCCTTAATCTGGTTCGTAGGGCAAAGTCCACAGTCCGCTGTAGAGAACCCCCACTGGTCCCCTCAGGTTCTCCTGGACCTCAGCTGGACTGGGCTATGTCTGATGTAATTGTTTGGTTTGATTATGGATGTATTTGTATGATCCAGATGAAATTTGCAGATTTTAAAAGACTTGTGTGTGTGTGTGTGTGTTTTTCTTGTGAATTATAGATTTGAAAAAATGTAATCGATTTCACAGGTACAACCATTGTAGCGCTACACTTGAGGGAATCAATGCTCAGATTGTCAAGGCCAATAAGAATCATAAAGCCTATCTGAAGGATGTTGCCGAGCTGGAAAAAAGCGGTAAGCGATTTGTGTATCTATGTTAGTGTGTGTGTGTGTGTGTGTGTGTGTGTGTGTGTGTGTGTGTGTGTGTGTGTGTGTGTGTGTGTGTGTGTGTGTGTGCGCGAGCATGCAAAATGAACTTCATACGTGTGTGTATGTTTGTTGATGAAACCCTCTGACTGTGCTTTGAATTTTCTGCATTTGACTCCAGTGCCCACTAGACAGTTACGGATGATGGGACATAATAGTTTTGATCAGGTTCAAACTCAATACCTCCAAGCCAAAGTTGGCAATGCTGAGCACAATGTCATGGTGGGTGGTCCGTTTTGAATTCAGCCTTAAACCGAACATGCTGAATCTCACAACTTTTGGAAACCTTTAGATCGTACTGAACTGCTTTGAACATGCACCTGAAAGAATGACACCAAAAATGGGTTCAAAAACCACTGGAACACTAATAATTTTGGACTGTATTAGGTCTCTCCCTGTTTGACAATGTAGTCACGATCAGTCAGTAGCGTGTGAGAGGACAAATTTGCTTTCGTCATAAGCAAAACTTTCTCCAGTGATGATGGGTTCACTGAAGAATCTGACAGGTCCAGTGACGACATTAATGTGTTATTTTATTAGAATAGTGTTAAAAAAAAAACAGGGAGCGTCTTGCTTGTAGCCTGGTACCTGTCATTGGCATGGGGAGCATCTTGCTTGTAGCCAGGTACCCGTCATTAGCATGGGGAGCATGTTGCTTGTAGCCTGGTACCTGTTATTTGCATGGGGAGCGTATTGTAGCCAGGTACCTGTCGTTGGCATAGAGAGTGTCTTGTAGCCTGGTACCTGTCATTAGCATGGGGAGCGTGTTGGTTGTAGCCTGGTACCTGTCATTGGCATGGGGAGCGTCTTGTAGCCTGGTACCTGTCATTTGCATGAGGAGTGTGTTGGTTGTAGCCTGGTACCTGTCGTTGGCATGGGGAATCTTCTAGCCTGGTTCTTGTCATTGGCATGGGGAGCATCTTGCTTGTAGCAAGGTACCTGTCATTGGCATGGGGAGCATGTTGCTTGTAGTCTGGTACCTGTCGCTGGCATGGGGAGCATGTAAGCTTGTAGTCTGGTACCTGTCGTTGACATGGGGAGAGTGTAAGCTTGTAGCCTGGTACCTGTCGTTGGCGTGGGGAGCATCTAGCTTGTAGCCTGGTACCTGTCATTGGCATAGGGAGCGTGTAAGCTTGTAGTCTGGTACCTGTCATAGGCATGGGGAGCATCTAGCTTGTAGCCTGATACCTGTCGTTGGCATGGGGAGTGTCTTGTAGCCATGTACCTGTTGTTGGCATGGAGAGCGTCTTGTAGCCTGGTACCTGTCAATTGCATGGGGAGCGTCTTGTAGCCTGGTACCTGTCATTGGCATTGGGAGCGTCTTGTAACCAGGGACCTATCATTGGCATGGGAAGTGTATTGGTTGTAGCAAGGTATCTGTCATTGCCATCGGGAGCGTGTTGGTTGTAGCCAGGTATCTGTCATTGGCATGGGGAGCATGTTGCTTGTAGTCTGGTACCTGTCGTTGGCATGGGAAGCATGTAAGATTGTAGCCTGGTACCTGTCGTTGACATGGGGAGAGTCTAAGTTTGTAGCCTGGTACCTGTCATTGGCATAGGGAGCGTGTAAGCTTGTAGCCTGGTACCTGTCATTGGCATGGGGAGCATCTAGCTTGTAGCCTGGTACCTGTCGTTGGCGTGGGGAGTGTCTTGTAGCCTGGTACCTGTCATTGGCATCAGGAGCGTCTTGTAGCATGGTTCCTGTCATTGGCATGGGGACCGTCTTGTAGCCTGGTAGCTGTCATTGGCGTGGGGAGTGTTTTGTAGCCAGGTACCTGTCATTGGCATGGGGAGTGTCTTGCAGCCTGGTACCTGTCATTGGCATGTGAAACATGTAAGCTTGTAGCCTGGCACCTGTCATTGGCATGGGGAGTGTCTTGCTTGTAGCCAGGTACCTGTCATTGGCATGATTAGCATCTTGCTTGTAGCCAGGTACCTGTCATTGGCATGGGGAGCGCCTTGCTTGTAGCCAGGTACCTGTCATTGGCATGGGAAGCGTGTTGTAGCCAGTTATCTTTCATTGGCATGGGGAGTGTCTTGTAGCCAAGTACCTGTCATTGCCATTGGGAGCATCTTCTAGCCTGGTTCCTGTCATTGGCATGGGGAGTGACTTGTAGCCTGGTTCCTGTCATTGGCATGGGGTGTGTCTTGTAGCCTGGTAACTGTCATTGGCATGGGGTGTGTCATGTAGCCTGGTAACTGTCATTGGCATGGGGAGCATGTTGTAGCCAGGTACCTGTCATAGACATGGGGAGCGTGTTCTAGCCAGGTACTTGTCACTGGCATGGGAAGCGTCTTGTAGCCAAATACCTGTCATTGCAATGGGGAGCATGTTGCTTGTAGCCTGGTACCTGTCATTGGCATGGGGAGTGTCTTGTAGCCTGGTACCCTGTCATTGGCATGGGGAGTGTGTTAGTTGTAGCCAGGTACCTGTCATTGGCATGGGGAGTGTCTTGCAGCCTGGTACCTGTCATTGGCATGTGAAACATTTAAGCTTGCAGCCTGGCACCTGTCATTGGCATGGGGAGTGTCTTGCTTGTAGCCAGGTACCTGTCACTGGCATGGGGAGCGTCTTGCTTGTAACCTGGTACCTGTCATTGGCATGTGAAACATGTAAGCTTGTAGCCAGGTACCTGTCATTGGCATGGGGAGCGTGTTGTAGACAGGTACCTGTCATTGGCATGGGGAGCGTCTTGTAGCCAAGTACCTGTCATTGCCGTGGGGAGCGTCTTGTAGCCTGGTTCCTGTCATTGGCATGGGGAGTGTCTTGTGGGCCTGGTACCTAGAATGTACCAGCTCTCTGGCATGCAAGGCATTGTATGCTGACCTGTGTTCAGAATTCCCATCCTGTCAGAAACTTTTCACGGACGGTTCCAAGTCTGAAGATGGAGTGGCCTGTGCAGCCTATTGCCCTGGTGCTCCTTCTCAGATACTGTTAGAGCATATTCCTTCAGATGCTTCTGCTTACTCTGCTGAACTTACAGCTCTACGAAGAGGGACTGCCTGGTTCTGTCGGATTCACTGTCAGCTTTGGAGCATAGCTGGCCGCAGCCTTCAGCATCCAGAACTCTTACACTTCTTTGAACTTTTGACCAAGTTGAAAGTGGAGGGTTACAACATTATTCTGGCTGGGGTTCCTGGTCATGGTTGGCATGGGAGGGAATGAAATGGTTGATCGTTTGACCAAGAATGCCACAAGAGAGAAAATGTCCAACATATATATCCCCTGCTCAGATCTGAAACCCAAAATTAACGATTATGTCAGAGACCTCTGGCAGGAGGATTGGAATACACAGACGGATAACAAACTCTTTCAGATCCATCCAAACCTTAAGGAGTTCCTCTCATCTATGTTTGGTGGTCATAAGGAAGAAAAACAGTTCTGTGCCGGCTGCACACCGGCCATTCGTACTTTACCCATTCATACCTTTTAAAGAGTGAAGAAGCTCCGTGGTGCATTCCGTGTCATGTGCCACTCACAATGAAACATATTCTTTTAGAGTGTTGGGACTTGCACGATGTGAGACACAAACATTTACAGCAGAGTCCATGATGAGAAGATAGGCTAGTTTTTTAAAATGCTTCTAGGCCTGAAAAGTTGAAGATGCTATCTGGCCTAAGCGCAACGTGGTAAGGAGTTGATGCCCCTGGTAGGGCTTCCCATGTCAGACAGGCTAAGGGTGAGGATCCTGACTAATAGTAACCCGCCTTTCTCCTTTTCTTGTTTTCTGCCTTTCTTATTTGGCTCTTTTCTATCTTCGTCTCCCCTTCAAATCTTCTTTTCCACGCTCTCTTTTTCTCTGTGGTCTTCTTGAGGCCCACCGTGTTTGCCGTGCGGTGCGTCTGTGATGGGGGAATAGGATCCTGGAGGTTGAGACCGCTGATGTGACTGCGGTGCATCAAGTCAACACACCTCTTTGGCCTGGACTTCCTCTAGACAGGTGGTCGAAGTGGCCCACTTCGATCAAGCGGCTGGTCGCGTGCATGCCCTAGCTCAGGCTAGAAGGCGGCGGCTCGGGTCAAACGGGTTTGGGAGCTTCTGTGGCAGGATGCTTTTTCAGGCCTGTGTATATCTTTTTGAAGTCCTGGTGCCCAGATATACTGGAATTCCGTATAAAATGGGCATCCCCCTTGTTGGACTCGATGGCGGGTGGGAATCAAGAGAGATGAATTCTAATGAATACACCATGGCACCAAAAACAAAAAAAAGACACAGGCAGGATTCAGAAACAGAGACGGACACGGATTCGGAACATGAGACGAGAGTCCTTTCAGGCTTCTGGCCCAGCTGGCTGATTGTGGAGGGAGCAGATGAGGATAGACCTCTGTCAGGCCTGAGTCCTTTTGCGATTGCGAAGGGAATCAATGGCCTCAGCGGGAAGCCAAAGAGCGTCAAGAGACTGAGGAATGGGTCACTTCTGATTGAGTGCTCTTCCAAGCTGCACTCCGAGATGCTGTTAAAATCGACAACGTTAGTGGATCGACCGATCAAAGTGTCTCCACACAAATCTCTGAACTCTTCGAAAGGAGTAATCCGGTGCAGAGATCTGAGAGGAGTGTCGGAGGCTGAAATCAAGTCAGAGCTGGCATCTCAAGGAGTGACCCACGTTCATCGTGTGCTTGTGCGTAAAGGCAATGACAGGGTTCCAACTGACACCCTTTTCTTGACCTTCTGCTCTACTTCTCTCCCGGAGTCGATTACGGTGGGCTACCTGAGAGTTTCAGTGTCACTGTACATCCCATCACCTCTGCGCGCTGTTTCAAGTGCCAGAGGTACGGCCATGTGAGGGATAGATGTACGGAAGAAGAGGTGTGTGTGGTACCTGCTGCCAGCCAGTCCACCAGGGTGTGTGTGACAGTCCACCACTCTGTGCCAACTGTGTGGAGGCAAGCACCCATCATCATCGAAGACCTGTCCAAACTGGTTAAAGGAAAAGGAAATTCAGAGAATAAGACTGAACAGCGAATCCCGTTTTTTGAGGCGAAAAAAGATTGCTATGAAAAGTCAACCAACTGCTGGGCTCTCGTTTGCAGCTGCAGTAAAGAAGCCAACAACAGTCAGCATCGGAGTGCAGACGGTGGAGTCCTCGTTTGCCGAGAGAGAGCCAGAAACCAAGTCTGTAGCCTCAGGCAGAACCACTGCATGCGATGAACCCCAGCAGTCATCGCCTTCAGATACGAGTCAGTCTTCAAAGCCTACTCCCGCCCCCCCCCACCAGGGGGCAAAAGACCTACAGGCACTTCAGAGCGGCAGAGAGTGGAAGTCGTTGAAGTACAAGACAAGACCACCCCCTCAAAATCCTCCAAAGGGCACCCTACAGCTGTCAACAAGGGAGCTGGCGGTTCTGGAGGAAAGACCAAGTCGCCACCTAAAAAAGAAAACGCCGAAAAAATTTTATCAGATCGAGAGAAAAAAGCGGAGAGAAATTTCAACAGATTTGCAGTTCTCTCGGATCCAGATGATGTTGATATGGAATAAAAGGAAGAATTACGAGATTTATTTTCCTTCACCATATTTCTTTTATGATGGACTCATCCACAATGGATTCAATCATACATTGGAATATCAGGGGACTGTCTTCCAATTATGAAGAATTGCAGCTGTTGTGCCGTGAGGCTAGGCCGATGCTAATTGCCCTCCAAGAAACTCTTCTCAAGTCTGACAAAAATTTTTCACTTTCTGGCTACAGTTTTCTAAATCTACCTGCACAGTCTGTTGAACATGGTGCTTCTGGTGGAGTTGCCTTGTTCATTCACAACTCTGTTCTGTACAGCCCAGTTGCTCTGCAGACTCCGCTTCAGGCAGTGGCAGCTCGGGTTACTCTCCACAAAACAGTTACTATCTGTAGTTTGTACTTATCTCCAAACATCTGCGTCACCAAACAGGACCTCATTTCACTCTTGGAGCAGCTTCCTCGACCCTTCCTGCTGTTGGGTGATCTGAATGGCCACTCTCCTCTATGGGGAAGTGAGAGATCTTCACCACGGGGTCTGCTTTTAGAGGAAGTGTTTTCGGAGCTTGATCTGTGTGTCTTGAATAGGAAATCACCAACTTACTTTCACTCCGCTAATGGCACCACATCTTGTCTGGATCTTTCTGTCTGTGATCCATCTTTGTTTTGGATTTTGTTTTGGGAGGTTGATGAGGACCTGCATGGTAGTGACCACTTTCCTGTGTTGCTTCGGTGTACGAATGCAGAGAGCGAGTCTTTGCCAGAACGCCTCAATTTCAACAAAGCAGATTGGGACCTCTTTGCCACTAAGTTTCTTATGGATCTGGAAGAGGACAAGATCCTGCAAAGTGACGATCCGGCAGGAAGTCTTTCAGATTTCATACTGAATTGCGCAAAGTCAACCATCCAGACATCTTCCAAGAAGCCCGTAATGCCAAAAGTTCCTTGGTTCAATTCTGATGCAAAGAAATTAACAAAAACCCGTAAAAGAGCTCAACGTAGGGTCTCTTGCAGACCCTCGATGCCCAACGTCCGAGCGCATCAGAAACTGAGGGCCAAATCTAACACATATATAAGACCAGTAAGCGATTATCTTGGAGACAGTTTTGCTCAAGTCTCACATCCAAAACATCGAAGAAAAAAGTGTGGAAAATCATCAAGAAAATTAAAGGGAAGAACACCTGCCCCACTGTGAACCACCTCAAGTTTTCTGATCTTTAATAACAGAGAAAAAAAGCAGTTGCTAATCTGCTTGCTTCAACCATTGAAAAGAATTCCTCCTCTTCTAACAAGTCAGCCAGTTTTGTCAAAAACAAAGCCCTTAAGAAAAATCACCCTGCAACTTTTCGTCAGACAACATGGAAGACTACAATCTTCCTTTCACTTTAAATGAATTGAAATCCGCCTTACTTTCTTGCAACGATTCCTCTCCGGGTATAGATGAAATCCATTATAAACTTTTGAAACATCTTCCGCAAAGTCTGCACATCCTGCTACATGTATACAACCATGTATGGACTACTGGATTCTTTCCACCATCTTGGCGAAAAGCCCTCATCATTCCTATTCCCAAACCTGGAAAAGATCTCTCCAACCCGTCAAACTACCGTCCAATAGCTTTGACCAGCTGTGTCTGTAAACTGATGGAGAAAATGGTCAACGCTAGACTCATGTGGAAACTTGAAACCGACGGCCTTTGGCGAAAGAACAGTGTGGTTTCCGTAAACATCATACTACAGTGGACCATTTGATTCGTCTGGAATCTACGCTTCGGAACGCCTTTCTGAACAAACACCACGCAGTG
>JADBJO010016586.1:27500-30000 GCA_016801955.1 Conus betulinus | reverse complement strand
AATTGTTGAGAAAGGGCCATTGATAAAGTTTATATGCGTGCGCGCGCGCGCACACACGCACAGACACACACAGACACACACAGACACACAGACGGACAGACAGACAGACACACACACACACACACACACACACACACACACACACACACACACACACACACACACACACCAAACACCACAACAATATGATTACGTAGACTAACTCACTTACATATCACAGCAAAAAAAAAAAAAAAAAAAAAGGAAAAGGAAAACAAACGGAAACGAAAACAAGAACAAACAGAAAATGGTTGAATAAAACTGCCAGAGTATGGTTACCACTCTACCAAATGGCTCCTTATACACGTTCAAAAATGGAATCGATGATGCTATTTCGAGCTGTTTACTCTACAGAAGTGTAAGATAGTTCGTTCTCTGTGACCAACTTGCCCCAGCGTTCTTTAACTCCACGCCGTAACTTTTTGTTTCATAGTAAATTATGTCTCCAACGTGCTGCAGAAATGTGAGTCTGTCACTGATCCTATGATGTCCAGTCTCTTCCGAAGAAGCAAAAGACGTTTTTATAACCTTTAGAGAGACAGAGAGAGAGAGAGAGAGGAGAGAGAGAGAGAGGAGAGAGAGAGAGAGAGAGAGAGAGAAGGGGATAGCATGGGATGCAAGGGGGGGAGGGGGGGGAAGTGGGGATGTGACCACTGTCCTGTATGGACAGTGTATTCAGAGAGTGCATTTAGAGGCGATGAATCCACATAGGAGAGAGAGAGAGAGAGAGGAGAGAGAGAGAGAGAGAGAGAGGGGGGGGGGGGCACGCGTGTGTATTTCTTCTACACGTAAAAAAAAAAACTTGATTAAATCAAGTTCTGTTTTCACGACATGCCTAAAGATATCATGTTCCTTAGCAAAGAACAGCAATGTGAAAAAACAAACTCTCTCTCTCTCTCTCTCTCTCTGTCTCTCTCTCTCTCTGTCTCTCTCTGTCTCTCTCTTTCTCTCTGTCTGTCTGTCTCTTCTCTCTCTCTCTCTCTCTCTCTCTCTCTCTCTCTCTCTCTCTCTCTCCCTCCCCCTCCCCTCTTTTTGCTTCTATCTCTTCCCAGCCCCCCACCCCGTCTCTCTCTCTCTCATATCACAGTGACTACGAGTGGAACTCCTGTAAACATATTAATGTTTTGCTCTTGACCTCTCTCTGGTAATGCCTTCTCGTTTCTCATTTCTAGGATACATTAGATAATTATAGCAGCCTCTGCTCCAACGTAAACAGAGAGTACAATTATCTGCTGTTTGAACTGGACGTCCATCACTGGGAAACAATTCTGTAATGCAAGGGAAGGAGGATTAAATATGTTGTTTGTTGACAAGTAACAAAGTCACACACACACACACACACACACACACACACACACACACACACACACACACACACTCACTTACATACATACAACACACACGCTCACACAGACGCACACACATCTCTCTCGCTCACACACACACACACACACACACACACACCCACACACACACACACACACACACACACACACGTACAGAGACACACACACACGCATGCGCACACATACGCACGCATGCACGCACACGCACACACACACACGTAAACACACACACACACACACACACACACACACACACACACGCACGCACACGGATGCACAGACATACACACACACACACGTGTAGAGAGAGAGAGAGAGAGAGAGAGAGAGAGAGAGAGAGAGAGAGAGAGAGAGAGAGAGAATTTGTTAGGAACTTCGACGTCATGACTGGCGGGAGACAATTCTCAAACAGAAGGAAGGGCATCCACACACACACACACACACACACACACACACACACACACACACACACACACATCACACACACACACACACACACACACACACAACACACTCACTCACTCACACACACACACACACACACACACACACACACACACGGATGCAGACACGCACAGACACAGACACACAGACACACGCAGACACACACACACACACACACACACACACACACACACAGAGAGAGAGAGAGAGAGAGAGAGAGAGAGAGAGAGAGAGAGAGAGAGAGAGAGGAGAGAGAGAGAGAGAGAGAGAGAGAATTGTTAGGAACTTCGACGTCATGATTGGCGTAGACTATTCTCAAAGAGAAGGAACGGCATCCTTGAGTCTGCACTTTTAGTTGATGGGGAACAGGGAATGAGAAGAGAGGGGGGAAAGGGGAGGGCGTTCTGTCAGAGTGATGTCCCGTGAGAGTGGCTGACAATCTACCAGTTAAGGAGAGGGGACGGGAAGAAGAAAACTGCAAGGGAAGCAACTCTGTACCCTTCCCTCATGCCACGATCGGCAGGTCCGAGACCACTGTTAAGTTTAGGCCCCAAATCACTATATATGCTCTCTTCCGCTCAAAGATGCACCTGACTTTTTCTCAGAAGATCAGCCAGTACCTAAACATATTCATCGCACAGTCCGGCCCTTGCTCCATACCATACCTGACC
>JADBJO010016586.1:20000-22500 GCA_016801955.1 Conus betulinus | reverse complement strand
GATGTTTTTTGAAGTACTGTTTTGATAGCCCGTTTATGGGCCCTGCGCAACGGTTTTAACGTGACTGCACTGCAAGAATCATAGAGAGTAGAAGAGTAGTCAATGTAGGACTGGATATATGCATGATAGAAATGTTTACGAGAGTTTATATCTAGGAATTTTTTTTAATTTCGAAAGCTGAAAAAATTTCTGAGAAAAACTCGTTTGCTTAAGTTGGAAACATGTGGCGACCAGGAAAGATTATTGTCAAATAGTGATTCCTAACACTTTATGAGTGCTAACTTCTTCTAGCTTGTTGTTATTGATAAATACAGGGGGCATTGGAGTACTTAAATTTTGTCTTTTTTGACGAGAAGTAATAAGCATGTACTTTGTTTTTCTGATCATTTAAGGACATGTGATTCAATTCTGTCCAGTTAATTAGTCGAGTTATATTTTCTTGTAGGTTATCTGATAAGTGTTTCAAATCAGTATGTTTTGAATTAATTGATGTGTCATCTGCAAAAAGTTGAGATGAGTCTTTAATATGCAGAGGGAGATCGTTTATATAGACTAAAAAAAAGAAGGGGACCAAGTACTGACCCTTGTGGTACACCAAATTTTAGGGGTAAACAACTGGACTGAGTATTGTTAATGAGAACTGATTGTTGTCGATTTGTGAGGGAAAGACTTAATGAGAGAAAGAACACGGTCAGCGATTTTGTAAAGAGCCAGTTTACGTAATAACAGATGATGATTTATGACATCAAAGGCTTTACAGAAATCAACAAAGAGGACTCCAGTGAATTCTAAATTATTGATAGCCGCTAGCCATTGATCAACTAAGTTTATTAATGCAGTATGACAAGAGTGATTCGATCGAAATCCAGATTGGCTGGATGATGGATTAGATTATATTTAAAGAAATGGGAAGACAAATGTTTATGGATGTGTTTTTCGAGAGGTTTAGATAGAAGAGAAATGATAGAAATTGGTCTGTAGTTTGAGGGGTCTATTTTATTTCCAGATTTAAAAAGAGGTATGACTTTAGCTTTCTTAAGAATATTAGGAAAATAACATTTATTTAAACACAAATTGTATAAGTACGTAAGTGAATCAGAAATAATTGGGGCACTTAGTTTTAAAATTATACCATCTAAGTTTATCAAGACCTCTAGTTCCATTTTGCTTCATATGTATAAGAGAAAAAATAAACATCATATAGAGATACTGGAGGAATAATTAATTCCGTTTCTATTGATTTAGAGTTACAGAAGTCAGAGAAAAGTTTCAAATCATTTTTGTTTGATTTGTCATTTTTTATTGTGATATCAGCTATATTACAAAAATGTTTGTTTAGAATCTCAGCAGAAATTTCCTTAGGAATAACAGTTGCCGTGTCAGTACATTTATTGGTAAGAATATTTATGGCTTTCCAAATAGGTTTGGAATTATTCTGGGGACAGCTGAAAATTAAGTTTTTGAAGTAATTCCTTTTTGAATATCGCAACATAGATGTAACCTTGTTTCTTTGTTTCTTATATTCTTCAAATTGTTTAGTTTTCAAGAGATTATTCCTTATATGTATGGCTTCTTCAATTTCTTTAGATAGCCATGGGGGTTTGGGTGAATATCTTACCCTTTTTGGTGACAAATGGGGCATGTTTATTGTATATATCAATGAAAATTTTATGCCAGAGTTCAAAAGCTTGGTCAGGGTCTGTATACTGATAAACATATGATAATTGTGATTCTGCTAAATCTTTAAGGAAAGCATTCTTATCAAAAGTGCTAAAAGATCTATATGTAATAGTTTTAAAGATTGATTAAAGAGAGAGAGAGAGAGAGAGAGAGAGAGAGAGAGAGAGAGAGAGAGAGAGAGAGAGAGTGTGTGTGTGTGTGTGTGTGTGCGTGCGTGCGTGCATGCATGCTTGTTTGAGTGCATACGTGCAGGCGCGCGCACACTCGCGCGCGCGTGTGCGTGCGTATGTGTGTGTGTGTGTGTGTGTGTGTGTGTGTGTGTGTGTGTGTGTGTGTGTGTGTGTGTGTGTGTGCATGTGTGTGTGTGTGTGACTGTGCGTTTGTGTGCGTGTTTGTTTATGCGTCGGTTCCTATGGAAACTAACACGCTATACTGAGGTCTTGCAGCAAGTTCACGTCGATATTGGAATTTACAACGGTCGCCAAAACACGAGTGCAATTAAACGCATTCAAAAACAGCCTCACGACGTGTTTTTTTACGTGCAGCTTGATTCTCTGGTTCAGAGCCTCTACTGAGATGACAAAACGTTTGGTTGTTTCCATTGTATGGTTTTGATTAATCCGGAATTGAAACAAAAAATGTGTTCGCTAACACTTCGATGTTTTCGGTCACTTGTACATCCTGTATGTGTGCATGTGCGTGCGTGCGTGTGTGTGTGTGTGTGTGTGTGTGTGTGTGTGTGTGTGTGTGTGTGTGTGTGTGTGTTGTGTGTGTGTGTGTGTGTGTGTGTGTGTGTGTTTGAGAGAGAGAGAGAGAGAGA
>JADBJO010016586.1:10000-12500 GCA_016801955.1 Conus betulinus | reverse complement strand
ACCACAACAAGTTTGGTCAAAATGTTTTTGTTTTTTTTTCTCAAAGTCATTTCTTTTGTCCTTTTTTCTGATAGCACATCAATATTGCTATATATAAGGGTCCTCATGCACATCAGCTTGTGGCATTTCAAAGTTTCTTAGCTCTGTGTGTGTGTGTGTGTGTGTGTGTGTGTGTGTGTGTGTGTGTGTGTGTGTGTGTGTGTGTGCGCGCGCGCGCGCGCGTGTGTGTGTGTGTGCACTTCTTGATATCTCTCTAACTCCCCATCTTACTACATTACTTTTTCAAATTAACTTACCGAAAATTTTGGTAACATCCCCATCCCCTTCTCACCCTAAAAATAACTGTGCTGAAGTAAAGATTTTGGTTGGAATTAAATCTCTTCCCGATGCCTCAGACGATTGCCAGAATCTGCGCAGACCGGTGACCTCTTCTGCCCCCCCCCCCCCCCCCCCCTTTTTTTCTATCTGCCAGGCGGGGTCATGTATTCAGGGAACGACATGCTACATGACAGCTGTTGATTGTAAGCTCCCTCTGTCTTCATCTGTATGCATCCAAGTTCCCATCTTCCTTGTGTTTCTTCTTGTCTGCTTCCAGATATATTCTCTCTCTCTCTCTCTCTCTCTCTCTCTCTCTCTCTCTCTCTCTCTCTCTCTCTCATACACATGAGCGCGTACGCGTGTGCTTCCGTCTTCTTTCTCACTCTCTCTCTCTCTCTCTCTCTCTCTCTCTCTCTCTCTCTCTCTCTCTCTCTCTCTCTCTCGCTGCCCTGCCTTTTCTACAAAACCTGTCATCGTCTGCCTTACCCCTTCATTATTAGCCCTATCTTCTCTCTCTCATCATCATCATCTTCTTCTCCTCCTTCTTCTTCTCCTTCTACTTCTTCTTTAAACTGTGATCACTTGAAGTTTCAGACAAAACATGGGATTGGCTCGACCATATGCGTTATTTCCCTTTAAGGTTGGCAAGAGACTCACTCGCCTGTACCCAAACACTTCCTTCTTTTCGCTATCAATCAGTCAATCAATCAGGCCAGCGTCAGGATGGTGGAGAGGGTATGAAGGGTGGTTGTACAGATGCCGTCAGGGATATGGACGCATAGGTGTCAACCTAATTTTCCTCATTTTATAACTTCCCATTCTGAAAAGTACTTTTTCGCTTGTTCCGAGCCCCAAAACCCTATACACTACGGAAAACGCAAAAACATGAACAAAAATTGCTGTAAACACACAATGTAATACTCAGCAGGCCTATCAGGCAGAACTTCTTCACACACACACACACACACACACACACACACTCCTTGAGGTGACGCCCATTACCAACTCGAGCCTTTTTAGCTGCAGGGGGGTTCGTAGCCATTCTGGATTCAAACAATGCACACATGGAAGGTGATGAAAGAACTGCGCATGCGCAGATTACCGGAACAATAGAAAAGAACTGTTTTCTGCGCACGACCGATCATCTATTTTGTTCGTTCCCGTTTCAGTGCTAAGAGTCTGGTGTCGTCTGCTATGAAAATTTGTACACCTCGCAGTTTGCCTCAGCGATTTAAGATTTGCCCGTACAAATCAGTTTTACCCGTACTGAAAACTTGTATACGGCCGTACAGACCCGAAATCGTAGGTTTCCCGTACAGCAATACGGGAAAACCGTATAGGTTGACACCTATGTGGACGGGTTCCTCAGCTGATACCCGCTGTGCCTCTCTACCTTTTGTCCTTTCCTAGCCTCACTTCTTCTCTTAGCGAGAAGCGCTAGGGGAAAGCTGTGGTGTTTCTTTTTTTTTTTCTTTTTCTTCCTTTTTTTTTTTAACATTTTACATTCATTTTAATCAACGTAGCTGTGGTGTTTCAATGGAGCCATCACAGACCTTGGTGTCGTTTGCTGGCTTTCTCTTTCCTTGGTTCGCCAGGTCTGCTGTTATGAGGTGATGTGATAGGAATCCGTTCTGGATCGAATATGCCTCACATGCGTGTTTTTGCTCAGAGAAAGCAAACCAGAGAGAGAGAGAGAGAGAGAGAGAGGAGAGAGAGAGAGAGAGAGAGAGAGAGAGAGAGAGAGAGAAGCAAATTCGAGGAAGAAGCTGGCAGAAAGATCAAGTAACATGAGTGTGAACAAGAGAAACAAGTTCTAGGAAGAACACCAGTGAAATATCGGTGAAGGTGAACGTGATCATGAATGTGTGCAGATGGAAGGAACTAGAATAAACAGGAAGCGTGTGATTCCCTTTTTCGCCTTTAACATTCCAATGTGGCTGAAGAAAATGAATAGAGAGGGGGGGTACAGGGAAGGAGGGTGAATCAGAGTCCAAGAGAGATGCTAAGAATGCCTAGGGCGGTGTGAAGGAATTTTCTTGTGCTCCAAGACAGACATTTCCTTTGTCTGTTTGAAAAAAAAAAATCTCTTAAAAAACCCCAAAGCACATGGGCTTCCTTCCTAAGTGGCCTACTTCCAAGTCGTAATTTCGTTCCTGTGTGAAAGGTCAAGAGCCACAGCAAG
>JADBJO010016586.1:0-5000 GCA_016801955.1 Conus betulinus | reverse complement strand
GCTGGCAAAAATTTTCCTGTCTGCTTCTCTACCTGTCTCTTTCTCTCTCTCTCTCTCTCTCTCTCTCTCTCTCTCTCTCTCTCTCTGCCGTTCCCTACCATACATGTCACCCCCCCCCCCTGCCCCCCCCCCGTTGTACCCAACCATATCTGTTCAGTATTCTTCTTCGTCTTCTTCTTCTTCCTCTCTTCTTCTTCCTGTACATCTATTATCAGTTAAAGTTTTAGACAAAACATGGGGGTTAGCATGATTTCGTGATTTTGGGTTCGAGGCATCAGCAACAGAATCATTCGCTCATTCCCAGCCACTTTGTTCATTTCATTATCAGTCAAGCGCACCCACTGTCAGGATGGTGGAGAGGGTTTTGAAGAGTGGTTGTGGAGGATGCATTCTGGGACATGGAGGGGCCCTCTTAGCTGACACTTCACATCCCCTTCATCACTCTTTACCTTTCCCTCTTCTCAATTGACACCTCTCGGGTCACTCCCTCATTCTTCACCTTGTCGCCTTACCCAGCCTCCTCCCGTCTTCTATACCAAAGAACCACTGACAGGGCGTTAAGAGAACTGTTAGGGAAGGCGCAGTGTTTCAATGGATACCTTGCTGCGTTTTATCTTTCCTTGGTTCGCCAGATATGCTGTTGTGATGTGGTGTGCTGCAAAATCCGTTCTGAATCAGCTTTGCCCAAATGTGCTGCTGCTGGGTGTTTTCTTATTGATTGAGCAAACTACAGAGTGAAAGTGGGCAAACAAACGACCAAGTAAGCGACCGAGCCAGCAAGAGAGCGAAAGCGAGAGAGAGAGAGAGAGAGAGAGAGAGAGAGAGAGAGAGAGAGAAGAGAGAGAGAGAGAGAGAGAGAGAGAGAGAGAGAGAGAGAGAAGAAGAAGAGAGAGAAGAAAAGAAGAAAAAGAATTAGAAGAAGAATAAGAAGAAGAGAGAGAGAGAGAGAGAGAGAGAGAGAGACAGACAGACAGACAGACAGACAGACAGACAGACAGACAGACAGACAGAGAACAGAGACGGAGTAAGTGGGAGCAAATTCGAGGAAGAACCCAGCAGAAGTATCAGTTAAGATGTGTGTGTGTGTGTGTGTGTGTGTGTGTGTGTGTGGTGTGTGTGTGTGTGTGTGTGCGTGCGCGCGCGCGCGCGCGCGAGCGCGCGTACGCGCATATGAAAACGTGGATCTAGCAAGAAGTTCCGTAAAAAACACACTGAAACATCGGTTCAGACGACAGTCAGCGTGGATGCTTGTGGACTGAAGTAGCTAGAATAACAGCAAGCGTGTAATTCCATCGTCGCCTTTCACTTTTCAGCCGCTGAAAGAAATGCTGGGAGGGGAGTCCAGGAGAGGAGCATGAATCAGAGTCTAAGAGACATGTGAGGAATGCCTGAGGCAGCCTGAAGCAACTTTACGCGCTCCAAGAAAGTCCACATTTCATCTATTTGTTTGAAAAAAGATTTCCTAGTAAACCTAAAGCATGACGGGCTACGTTGACACACTCCCAAAGTGTAATTTTGCTCCTGTGTGAAATACAAAGAGCCACAAACAGGACCGCAGTTTCCCCTCATCAGGCCTTGGGGCACTATGCGAAGAGCATGAGGAAAGAAAAGGAACTCAACACTTTCTTTTCTCTAACTCCATAATGGAAGTGAGAATGCTTCATCTGTGTAAATACAGGGATCTAGTGAGCACTGTCGACATATTTTATTTTTGTTTCAATCTCGTTGCAAAGTGAGGCGACTGCGGGCAGAAATCTAAAACAAATTTGAAAAGTCATTGATAAAGCACCGCCGAAGAACGTAGACAAACGAATCACAAGACACAAACACGACGTGTTTCGACCTCTTAGGTCATCATTAGGCACGATACACACAACACTCAGGACCACGAAAATGAACGAGCAGTCACTTATCTTCATCCAGTTCGGCACAACAATAGGCGTTGAATGAATAGACAGCAAACCAGGACAAAAGTTAGAAAATTAAATCATACGCTGTGAAGGTCCAGAAAAAAAAAACACTCAAGCCATTCCACTGGTCTTCATGTCTTGGTAAACCTTTGCCACCTGCGGATGATCAGTTTAGAGGTTGTTGAATGTTAAACGGGACGGTCTTTTCTGCGTGTTCATGGACTCTCTGCTTCGATCAGGTCCACTTCTCTCACAATATATTCCATGTTGAAAAGCAAACTTTTGGCCTTTGTTTTTATATATCTTTTTCCTTATCACTAGTCGCTGTACTGAAAGAGGTAGGTGGGGGTGGGGTGTGGGGTCATTCCTCTGTTCCTTTGTTTTCTCAATTATTCTTCTTTTATTATTTTTTTGTTCTTGAAAAAAAAAAAATATTCCAGCATGCACACTTCTGGAACCATCAAAACAATATTGTTTCACCGTATTGATTCCTTTACTCTCTCTCTCCTCTCTCTCTCTCTCTCCTCTCTCTCTCTCCTCTCTCTCTCCTCTCTCTCGCGCGCTCTCTCGCGGCCGCGCGGCGCGCGCTAATCGGTGCGCGCGCGCACTGTGTGTGTGTGTTGTGTGTGTGTGTGTGTGTGTGTGTGTGTGTGTGTGTGTGGTGTGTGTTTTGTGTGTATGCATATATGCGTGTGTGCGTGTGTGCGTGCGTGTGGCGTGCGTGCGTGCGTGCGTGCGTGTGCGTGCGCGTGCGTGCGTGCGTGCGTGTGCGTGCGTGCATTTGTGTGTGTGTGTGTGTGTGTGTGTGGTGTGTGTGTGTGTGTGTGTGTGTGTGTGTGTGAGATGTATCTCATAGCTATCTGTTCTCCCCTGTCTTCCCTTCCTTCCTCCTCCTTTCTCTCTTCTCCTCTATCCTCCCTGACCTCATCCATCCCACCACTGTCTGTACTCTGACTCCTACTCACTTCTTCCCCTTTCCAATGACTATTACCATTCAGGCTTTATATCAAACATGGGTTTGGTTGGGCACGAATTTTCCTGGTCAGTTTCACAGGAGGCTCACTCTGCCATTCCCAGATTCTCCCTTCTGTTCGTTGCCTGTCAATGAGGCTGACGGTAGAAGGGTGTAAAAGCTGTGTACAGCTGTTGTGGATGATGTGATTTGCGAGACGAATGGACCCTCCTAGCGGACACGCATTTCCTTTATTCCTCCATGATTCTTCCACATCCCTCCCTCCTCTACTATAGGGGACATGTGACAAGGCATCAACAGGACCATTGTGGAAGCTGGGGGTGATTCCACAGACATTGATAGTCCCATGTGATATTTGCTCTTCCCCATCGTTCCTTGGCGCACCAGGTCTGCTGTTGTGAGTGATGTGGCTGGGAAATGCTTTCTGGGTCAAGCAAGTCAGCAAGCAAGAGAGAGGAGAGAGAGAGAGAGGAGAGGAGAGAGAGAGGAGAGAGAGAGAGAGAGAGGAGAGAGAGGAGAGAGAGAACATTCTCTGAACAGACCCTTAACCCATATCAACAAGTGTGTGGACACGGATGCATGCTGATGAGGACTGAAGTAGTTAGAATAGACAGCAAGCGTCTAGTTCCCTTGTTGCCTGTCTTTGACATGCAACTGACGGAAAACAATTGGGAGGGCGACCTGGGTGAAATGAATTCCCCAGAGAGATGTTAAAGAAATGTCCGAGGCAATGTGAAGCAATTTCATGCGCTCCCAGACATTCAAATTTTCATTATTTTATCCAAAATTGTCATCAACCCAGTAGCGTGATGGGCTGTGTTGCCAATCCCAGATGGTAATTTAGCCCCCTGGCTAAAGTGTTCGAAACAGCGGCTGCCTCATCACGTCCCCCCAACGACCCCAGCGGTCAGGGGATTGACTGACTGACTGAAAAGTGTTCGGACACTGAAAAAAGGGCGCGGGTTTCCCTGTTCAATTTCTTTGCACAGGAAATCCAAAGGGCGTTATGGAAAGAAGCCTGTTTAATTTAACGCTTACGCTTCCGTGATCTCAGATAAAACTGAAGATTTTTCATCCTTGTTGAAACACACATGTAGGAAGAAGTGTTGATTTAATTCATTTTGGCCTGTAGAACAACGGAAGACAACAGTTGGCTGATGCAGTTACGGGCCCTCAAGTATCCAGGACCAGGACGCACACACACAGACACACACACAGACACACACACACACACACACACACACACACACACACACACAGACCTAGAGAGAGAGAGAGAGAGAGAGAGAGCAGAGAGAGAGTTTAAAGTGCTGCTCTTCATATTCTATTAAACTTTTTTTTGCCAGCAGTGGGTGTTCAGCTCAAAGGTTACTCCGCGTCCAGTAGCCCCACCCCCCCCCCCCCCCCCCCCCTCGCCTCCCCCACTATGTCCCTCTATACCCCCAACGTAAAAATGGCAAAGAGATGGGAGTGAATCGATATAGTGCAGCTCGCCTCCTGTCCAAGTTTAGAGTGCATGGCGAAATCTGCGTTTGCATACCCTAATGCTAAACAGAGTATTGCAGGTACAATGAGGCAAGGTTTGTTTTTCTTCTTGTTTGCAATAAAGGTAAAGGAACGAGAGAGAGAGAGAGAGAGAGAGAGAGGGGTAGGGAGAGAGAGAGAGAGAGAGAGAGAGAGAGATTTTCGTTGAATAGATAGAAAAAAAGAGAAACAAATGTGGGAAAGGAAAAAACAAACAGAAACAAAACCGTAGGGTAGGTGCTTCCCTAGTATGAAATGAAGGCTTGGTGAGCTCGATAGAAAATCAAACAGGTAATTGCACAACAGACTACATTCTCATGGTGAAAATAGTAAGGTGGAATGAATGGTAATGGAGACTGGTCAGAAATGCAAAGTGAAAACGCTTAGACTCTATATTCCCAAAGTTAATCTACTTCTTATTTCAAACAATATTCTCAACCACAGAGTTCCATGCAGGTAGAGAACACAAACAGTGGATCTGATAGTAAAAGAGACTGAATTCGTAATGGAAATACTCTCACGCCAATGGGCAATTGGCCTTGACTCAACTTCTGTACTTGGCAGGTCTTTTCTAACTGGTTGCCTAATTAACC
>JADBJO010016585.1:37500-40130 GCA_016801955.1 Conus betulinus | reverse complement strand
GTGCGAGTGATGCGTTACTTCAACTGATTTGCCACTCCTTCCTTCCTTCTGTATTTAATCTTACCCGTTTTGATCATGGGAACTTTTACGCGTGTTTATGCTGGATATTGCGTCGTAGCTAAGTATAATGATACACGCACATGGGATAATGGGAGCGAGCTCACAAGTACTCGCGCACACACTCTTTCACACACACTTAAGAGCGCGCGCGCGCGCGCGCGCGCGCACACACACACACACACACACACACACACACACACACACACACACACACACACACACACACACACACGCACGCATGCACGGACGCACGCACGCACGCACGGGCGCACACACACACACAAGCGCGCGCGCGCGCACACGCACACGCACATACGCACACACATACTTGATGGTTTCATGAACACTGTTGATTTGGAAGAGTCTTGTAGTCATGCTACGAACCCCTCGTATTTTGGGATATCTGCTGTTCCTAACAAATATGTTTGCAGTTGACATGTCCCTGAGAGCGATTGTCCAAAAAATAGTGGAAAGAAAGAGAAAAGGTGGTAAGAAAGATGGAAATGATGAGATGTTCATGGTAAAAGATAATATTATGTACTTGGATGAAAGATACTGTGAACGTGCGAGTGAGAGATGGGGCTTTAATGTGTACGCTGATAATAGAACAGGTAAAAGGTGCTTAAATTTACTGATTGTAAACATACGGATTGTCTGGTATCAGTTCCTTGTTACCCTTTTTGTTTCAGGTGTAGAATGTTACGAAGTGTAATGCATATTAGTATAGAACACACGTTCAACCAATGGCAAATACTGTTGTAAAGTATATTCCTTTTTGCCTGGCCATTGTGACATTGAACTGGATTCCTGTTTTATCGCTTTTATTCCTCTTGTGACACTTGATGGTCTTTTATGTAATGTTTTCGACTACAAGGAAAACACCCATGGATTCAGTAGGTAACAAGGCAAACATGTTAACAATTTCATCATTAAACTGTCAAGGTCTAGGGAATTATCAGAAAAGAAGAGATATATTTCATCATTTAAGAAAAAAAAAAAGCAATACTCTATACATTGCCTACAAGATACCCATTTTGAAAAAGATACGGAAAAGTGTATTAAAGCGGAATGGAGGTATGACTGCTTTTTCTCCTCATACAGATCTAATGCTCGAGGAGTAGCAATATTATTTAACAATAATTTCGAATTCAAAATAAATAAGGTGGAAACAGACATGCAGGGTAACTTTTATCATCATACTATTTACAACAAATGAAAAGGAACTGTTGCTAGTAAGTGTTTATGGACCAAACAAAGACGATCCAGCATTCTATGAGGAACTCACAAATAAGATTAAAACGTACAAAAATAACAACGTTATTGTGGTGGGGATTTTAATGTGGTACTAGAACAGGAAATTGATTGTTACAATTATAAACATATAAATAACCCAAAAGCTAAAAAAACAGTTGAGGATATGATACAAGATTTGTCATTAGCAGATATATGGAGAGAAAACAACCCGGAGATACACATGGCGTAGACCTACCCCCTTGCAACAAAGTAGGCTAGACTGCTTCCTTCTGTCAGAATATTTAATCTGGTATTTTGAAGATGCTGACATTTTGCCAGACTATAGAGATCTGACCATTCACTAATTACACTCAAGCTTCAATTCGGAAAGAAGGTTATTAAACACAATACTCTTTGGAAATTTAATACATCTCTACTAAAAGGTAAAGAATACGTAGACGGAATAAATAATCTAATAAAAGAAATAACAGAGGAATACACAGATAAAGATGAGGGGAATGATATTAATGCTAACAATAGCCAAGATGAAAACCAGTCGAACAGCTCAGACCCTAACTAAACAGTGTCTTTCTTGCCTTCTTACTATGAAGATAAGAGAAAAATCCATCCAGTATGCCACAATTAAAAAAAGAAAATCCCAATGTAGAGAAAAACAGCCTTATGCAAAAACGTATTAAAGATACTGAGAGTAAGGAACTTAAATCAGACGAGGATTTGAAGACAATTGAAGAGAGTAATAGAGAACTGATATTACTAAGAGAAAAGGTTATGAATGGTGTACTACTAAGATCAAAAAGCAAGATGGGTTGCAGATTTGGAAAAGGTTAGTAAATATTTCTGCTTTAGAAAAGCGTAACTTTATAAGCAAACAAATGGTAAAACTACTGGATGGACAAGGTAATATACTGGACAAACCAGAAGAAGACATAAAAGTTACAGTAAAACATTTTTTATTAGGAGTTATACCGAAAAAGATCAACTGTGAAATGCAATATTGAAGATTTGGTTAATAAGATACCGAAACTATCAGAAAAACAGACTAAATCATTACAAGGAGAAATAACAATAGAAGAAGCAGGGATTGCACTGAAAAATATGAAGAACCGAAAAAAAGCCCTGGATCGGTTGGGTTTGGAACTGAGTTTTTCAAATGTTTTTGGAAACAAGTCGGCGTGTTTGTAACCCGAGCTCTGAATGAAAGTTTCAGAGAAGGCGAACTACCAAACACCCAGAAAGAAGGTATTATAATCTGTATACCCAAAGAAGGAAAACCAAAAGAATATGTAAAAAAAAACTGGAGACCTATTCTTTTAAAC
>JADBJO010016585.1:20000-30000 GCA_016801955.1 Conus betulinus | reverse complement strand
AGTACTCTGTTTAAAGCTGGACTGTTGTCATGTTTCCGCAACAACACAGCGAACGTTTGTAGCTAGTTCTGGGGGTGTCTCAAAGAAAGAAAGGAGTGGGAGATACGGCTGGAGGGAGGGGTGGGGGAGGGAGGGGGGGGGAAAAGAGAGGGGAGGTGGCAGTTGTGGGTTGTGGGCAGTGAAGGCCAACTGAGACAGTGGATAGGGCGGACACAGACAGTGGATAGGGTGGACACAGACAGTGGATAGGGTGGACACAGACAGTGGATAGGGCGGGGGGTGGACACAGACAGTGGATAGGGCGGGGGTGGACACAGACAGTGGGTAGGGTGGACACAGACAGTGGGTAGGGTGGACACAGACAGTGGATAGGGGTGGACACAGACAGTGGATAGGGTGGACACAGACAGTGGATAGGGTGGACACAGACAGTGGATAGGGCAGACACAGACAGTGGATAGGGTGGACACAGACAGTGGATAGGGCAGACACAGACAGTGGATAGGGCTGGGGTGGACACAGACAGTGGATAGGGCTGGGGTGGACACAGACAGTGGATAGGGTGGACACAGACAGTGGATAGGGCAGACACAGACAGTGGATAGGGTGGGACACAGACAGTGGGTAGGGCAGACACAGACAGTGGATAGGGCGGACACAGACAGTGGATAGGGCGGACACAGACAGTGGATAGGGTGGACACAGACAGTGTGGGTAGGGTGGACACAGACAGTGGATAGGGCAGACACAGACAGTGGATAGGGCAGACACAGACAGTGGATAGGGTGGACACAGACAGTGGGTAGGGCAGACACAGACAGTGGATAGGGCGGACACAGACAGTGGATAGGGCGGACACAGACAGTGGATAGGGCAGACACAGACAGTGGATAGGGTGGACACAGACAGTGGGTAGGGCAGACACAGACAGTGGATAGGGCAGACACAGACAGTGGATAGGGTGGACACAGACAGTGGGTAGGGCAGACACAGACAGTGGATAGGGCAGACACAGACAGTGGATAGGGTGGACACAGACAGTGGGTAGGGCAGACACAGACAGTGGATAGGGTGGACACAGACAGTGGATAGGGCGGGGGTGGACACAGACAGTGGGTAGGGTGGCACAGACACAGACAGACAGGATAGGGGTGGACACAGACAGTGGGTAGGGCGGACACAGACAGTGGATAGGGCTGGGGCGGACACAGACAGTGGGTAGGGCGGACACAGACAGTGGATAGGGCGGACACAGACAGTGGATAGGGCGGACACAGACAGTGGGTAGGGCAGACACACAGACAGTGGGTAGGGCGGACACAGACAGTGTGGGTAGGGGGACACAGACAGTGGATAGGGCGGACACAGACAGTGGGTAGGGTGGACACAGACAGTGGGTAGGGCGGACACAGACAGTGGATAGGGCGGACACAGACAGTGGATAGGGCGGACACAGACAGTGGATAGGGCGGACACAGACAGTGGGTAGGCGGACACAGACAGTGGATAGGGCGGACACAGACAGTGGGGATAGGGTGGACACAGACAGTGGGTAGGGCGGACACAGACAGTGGATAGGGTGGACACAGACAGTGGGTAGGGTGGACACAGACAGTGGGTAGGGCGGACACAGACAGTGGATAGGGCGGACACAGACAGTGGATAGGGCTGGGGCGGACACAGACAGTGGGTAGGGCGGACACAGACAGTGGGTAGGGGGCGGACACAAACAGTGGGTAGGGCAGACACAGACACAGTGGGTAGGGCGGACACAGACAGTGGATAGGGCGGGGGCGGACACAGACAGTGGGTAGGGCGGGGTGGACACAGACAGGGTAGGGCGGACACAGACAGTGGGTAGGGCAGACACAGACAGTGGGTAGGGCGAACACAGACAGTGGATAGGGCGGGGGCGGACACAGACAGTGGGTAGGGCGGGACACAGACAGTGGGTAGGGCGGGACACAGATAGTGGGTAGGGCAGACACAGACAGTGGGGTAGGGCGAACACAGACAGTGGATAGGGCGGGGGCGGACACAGACAGTGCTGATCAGGGTGTGACCAGGGGACACAGCATTGATTAGTTGACGCTGGGTGGACGTCTGACAGTGGATGGGGGGGGGCCTCTCTCTCTCTCTGGATAGGCGGACACGGACAGTGGATAGGGCGGACACAGACAATGGTCTCTCGGGGGTCTCACAGATCTCTCTATCTCGCTCTCTCTCTCACTCTCTCTTTCTCGGGGGTGGACACTCTCTCTGGATAGGGCGACACGGACAGTGGATCTCTCCGGACACAGACAATCTCGATAGGGCGGGGGGTGGACACAGACAGTGGATAGGGCGGACTCGGACTCTCTCTCTCTCACTCCCTCCCCCAGTGGATAGGGCTCTCTTCTCTCTCCCTTACTCTCTCTCTCCCTCCCTCCCTCCCTCCTCTCTCTCTCTCTCTCATCTCTCCTCTAGACTCTCTGCCTCTCCCTCTCTCATCTCTCTCTCTCTCCCTCACTCCCTCCCTCTCCTCTCTCTCTCTCCTCTCTCTCTCCCTCCCTCCCTTGCTCTCTCTCTCTCTCTCTCTCTCCTCTCTCTCTCTCTCTCTCTCTCTCTCTCTCTCTCTCTCTCTCTCTCCCTCCCTCTCTCTCTCCTCCCTCTCTCTCTCTCTCTCTCTCTCTCTCTCTCTCTCTCTCTCTCTCTCTCTCTCTCTCTCTTTTCCCCCTGTCCCCAATGATTACCTTTTCCCTTACAGACTGATGTAACGGCAGACGTAAACATGGGGTGATCAGGGAAACTGACTGAGTGGGTGTGTAAATGCAGTCGTCGGTTGCACTAATGACGGTCCATGTTTGTGTTGTGTTCTGGTGTGTTGTGTTGGGGTATGTGACGGAAAACTCAGAAAAAAAAATCTAAGTGTTATACGTGAATAAGATAGGCGACAGCAAATGGAGTTCATTTTAATTTCAGTGGCATTTTCTTTTTTTTTTTAAGATATGTCTTACAAAACCAAATCGAAATCTTTTCATTGCATATCTTACATATTCATTCAAATTTAGTGGAAAAATACGGTTCCGTGTAATGGAACTGTTTAAAAGTAACAGAGACCAAAAAATATATATTTATCGCTATCATGCATCGACCAGATTGCCACCTTGCGCATCATCGTTGAGCAGTCTTTAGAGTGGAACTCATCGCTGTACATCAACTTCGTCGACTATGAGAAGGCGTTTGACAGCGTTGACCGTGAAACCCTCTGGAAGCTGCTACGCCATTATGGAGTGCAAACTAAACTGGTCACCTTGATCAAGAACTCCTACGAAGGAATGACTTGCCGGGTGGTCCATGGTGGACAGCTCACAGACAGCTTCAGGGTGAGGACTGGAGTCAGACAAGGCTCCCTCCTGTCGCCTTTTCTTTTCCTCCTGGTGATCGACTGGACTATGAAGAGGTCAACAGCACACACAAAGAAATGGAATCCAGCGGACACTATGGGATCAGCTTGATGACTTGGACTTCGCTGACGACCTAGCCCTGCTTTCCCACAGCCACCAACAGATGCAGGACAAGACAACAGAGCTGGAAGCCACCTCCTCACAATTGGTCTCAAGATCCATGAGGGCAAGACCAAGATCCTCAAGATCAACACGAAAAGTGAGGACCCAGTCACACTGCATGGAAGCGAGCTGGAAGAAGTGGAGACCTTTACATATCTGGGCAGCGTCATTGACAAGCAGGGTGGCACAGACGCAGACGTCAGAGCAAGAATCGGCAAGGCAAGGGCAGCATACTTGCAGCTGAAGAACATATGGAGCTCCAAGGTTGTATCGACTCACACGAAGATCAGGCTGTTCAACTCCAACGTCAAGTCAGTGCAGTGCTACTGTATGGAGCCGAGACATGGAGGACAACAAAGACCACCACCAGGAAGTGCAGACTTTCATCAACAGCTGCCTGAGAAGAATCCTCCAGATCCACTGGCCCAACACCATCAGCAACTCAGACCTGTGGCAGCGCACCAATCAACTGCCAACCGAAGATGAGATCCGGCGCAGAAGATGGGGATGGATTGGGCACACCCTGAGGAAGCCAGCCAGTAACATCACCAGACAGGCGTTATCATGGAACCCCCAGGGAAAACGGAAAAGAGGAAGGCCAAGAAACACCTGGCGACGGGACCTGGAGGCAGACAGCAAGAAGATGGGACACACCTGGAAACAACTAGAGAGGGCAGCCCAGGACCGAGGACTCTGGCGGACTGTTGTCGGCGGCTTTTGCTTCGGATGGAGCGACGGGCATAACTGACTGACTGTGACGATTATTTGTAATTTCAGTTCTGCCTCCGAAGGTCAATGAGCCTTTTTTTTTTTTTTTTCAAAATGAAACTCCTATATGAAAAAAAAACCGATGCATCTAACTCCTGGAACATCCCAGAGATAAAAGAGACCATGGACATTTTCATATCACGAACCTCAGATGCCCAGTTTATTTACCTCTTGTTGGGAAATTCAATAGAATCTCATATGCCTTGAAAGGGAGTCTGTGGTCTTTCATGCGAACTGATTTTTCAGCCAGTATCGAATAACTCACGTACTAGCATTACAGTTAATGAAAGTCTACTTTGACCTCAATAAATGAAATCGTTTAGTATTTGCATTATTATCCTTGATATTTTTTTCAGTTCAAATTGATGAATACTGTGCTATAATGAGACGCGTGATCCAAACCCTTTTTTTTTCATCGACACGCTTCAAAATAGGTAGGGTCTGCATATCAAAATATTCAAGACAATGCACTTCAAGTGTGGTTTTCTTATGCAGATCAGGTCATGAACAATCCTTATATCCCCACCCTTTTCCAACATCGAAAGCGTTCCCTCTAGAAGAATAGAAATACATACAAACTTTTTGCCAGAATCTATTCGGCCTACACAAGAAGACAACGGATCTCGTGGCATTAGCAGAACTTGGTCGTGCCCCTATCAGCATAAAAAGTAACGGAGTAGGCTTAAGGTTACATACAAAAGGCAGACAACACGTCCTGCTTCAAATAGTCATATATAGCAGCATGTTCCAAAGGTAGGAATATCTAACTTTCCATAGCTAGAATTGACTCGAACTGTTGTATATAAACTGGGAATGAATTGTATTCTTATCGGTAAAAACAGTAAACCTATAAGAATATTATTAGAACAAACTATGGCATGAAAAGAAATTAGAACCTAAATACGTAGACTTCTAGGAACAACAAAAAGGAGCACATTAAGACTATACTTTTAGGACAAAATTACTGAGAAATACCGACTACAACTATTCATAACTAACGTTTAAAACTTCGAACCGAGACACGATCTCAGCAGACTTCTCGTCAGCGCTTTATGACCTACATGTTCTCATGACAAAGTCTGAGTAACACCCACACACAGACACACACACACACACACACACACACACACACACACACACACACACACACAAATGCGCTTGCATACGCGCATACGCGCACCACACACACACACACACACACACACACACACACACACACACACACACACACACACACTCACACACACACACACTCACACACACAGCGATAGCCACTGGTTGTCTGGCTCTGGTCACAAACCTCCGCCCACTGCCAGGCCCACCGATCTATAATTCATTGCTACACGGAGAGCAGGGCACGCAAAGAAAGGAATGAAGCCACCGTCCTCACAGCGGGACGCAAAGCCTGCGCGCTGCCTTTTCTTCTTTGTTCAAGAACGTGACGCGTGAAACTCAAGAGCTTACCGCACGCGAGAATTCGATCCTCGCGTTCTGTGAATCAACTCGTTTGAACTCATCGTTGTAGGTCACTTGTAAACAGTCGCCAAGATGTTAGTCAGTTGGGTCCGCGTTGGCTGTGCTGTACGTCACTGGTGTTTCATTCGTTTGCGGTGTGTTGTCCAATGGGATTTCTGTCAGTTGGCTCCATGTTGATGTCGCTTTACATCACGCTGTTTTATTCTTCGTGAATTGTCTTTTCTTCCAGGTTTTTGTCGGTTGTCTGCTTTGAGTTTGCTTCTGGTTTCATAGTACTGATGTTTTGAATGTCTGTGAACAGTCTTTCCTGCAGAAAATTTTATCATTTGTACCCATGCTGTTATTTCTTCACCCTTCCATTACTTTTAGTTCTGTTTTTTTTTTCCTTCTTGTTTGTTAATTCACGGTCGGTCTATCCAGTGGCTTGGGTTCGTGGGTCCGTCCGTTTATTTCTTATAACTGTTTTTATTCCTTTGCAAGTTTTACTTTGAGATTTTTCTGTGGAGTCCTTGTTGACATTGCTGCATATAACCTCTGCTTTTTTTTTAATGAACGGCCTTGTTGACAGAATGTTTGTCGGTTGGATTCGCTCTAACATTTATTCACATTACTGCTTTTTAGTTTGTTTGTGAACGGTCTCATTACTGCTGTTTAGTTTGTTTGTGAACGGTCTCATTACTGCTGTTTAGTTTGTTTGTGAACGGTCTCATTACTGCTGTTTAGTTTGTTTGTGAACGGTCTTTTTAAGGAACGTGTGTCAGTCCGGTCTGTGTTACCCTAAATTCACATTGCTGCAGTTCTACTTGTTTGTAAAAGGTTGATCCCTCATGGGTTTGTGTCAGTTGAGCTGGCGTTGTGATTGCTTCACATCATCTTTGTTGTATACGTTTTTGAACTTTTTTTTCTTCGATATTTTTGGTAATCGAGTCCACGTTGATATGACATTAGTGCTGTTTTCTTCATTTGTGATTGATCTTCAGAGACTGGTCAGTGGGTGTCTATACGGCTTCATACCACGGTGGTTTTTTTTTTTTTTCAGTTTGTTATGCTTCTGAATGTCATGTAGTTAGAACGCTGTTGCTTCTGTGTGCCTGAAAAATGTGTGTCGCTGTGTGTGTCAGTGTGTGTTTGTGTTGAGGAAAGGCAGGGGCAGGGAAGGAGGTGGGTATGTAAATGACACTTGCATTCCTGAAATAATCGAATCAGTAATGCTACTCACTACAGCAGACGGCCTACCATGCATGAAAGTGAGAAGAAGAAAAAAAAAAAAAAAACCTGTTGCAATGATTTAACTTCATGGCAGGATCTCCTCTTTCGGGTGGTCCCGTGCCGACATGGCATGGATAAGCTGCTTGGAATGGGGGGGAGACCGGGTGGGTGTGTGTGCATGTTAAACAGCACATGATGAGGCGTGTTAGGGGGGGGGTTGGAGGTGTGGGGCATGTTAAACAGCACATGATGAGGGTGTTGGGGGGGGGAGGGGGGGGGGGGGGGGGGGGTGTCTGTGCATGTTAAACAGCACATGATGAGCGTGTTGGGGGGGGGGGGGGGGGGGGGGGCTGAGTGTGTCTGTGCATGTTAAACAGCACATGATGAGACGTGTTGCGGTGGAGGCCGTGTGTGTGCGTGCATGCTAAAGAGCACATGATGAACAATAAACAAGTTGGGTAACTCTTGCTCCCATAAAAAACCTAACACAGAGTAAGATTTATTCAAGACTGGCACAACTTTTAAACTTGAATAAAGTCAGACAAATACAAAAAACAAGCGCAGGCCCAACAATCCCTCTGTCATCACGGAAATGACTTGGCAAAGAATTGAACTTGGGGGGTGGGGGGGGGGGGGGGGGGGGGGGGGGGGGGGGGGGGGGGGGGGAGTGAAGATGGGAACATGAAATTAAGAAAAGTAAATTATGAATATGAAAACTATTAACTAGGTGCATGAGGGAACCATTGTAATCTCTCTTGATGGCAGATCTATTTTATATTGCCTGCTTCTAGGCCTTTCGTCCGCTGGATCGGACTCATCAGGGGACACGGCTGATTGTGTCTCAGCTCCTGGCGTCAAATAGAGACACACCACAGTCCATAATACTGTGGTGTTCTCACCACCAAGGGTTAAAAAAAGAATCCAACAGCACATGATGAGACGAGTTGTGGGGGAGGCCGGGTGTGTTTGTGCATGTTAAACAGCACATGATCAAACGTGAAGGAGGTGTGTGTGGGGGGGGGGGGGGGGGGGGCCGGGTGTGTTTGTGCATGTTAAACAGCACATGATGAGACGTGAAGGGGGGGGGGGGGGGGGAGGCCGGGTGTGTTTGTGCATGTTAAACAGCACATGATGAGACGTGAAGGGTGGGGGGGGGGGGAGGCCGGCCGGTGTGTTTGTGCATGTTAAACAGCACATGATGAGACGTGAAGGGGGGGGGGGGGGGGGGGGAGGCCGGGTGTGTTGTGCATGTTAAAACAGCACATGATGAGACGTGTGTGTGTGTGTGTGTGTGTGTGTGTGTGTGTGTGTGTGTGTGTGTGTGTGGAGGGGGGGGGGGGGGGGGGGAGGCCCGGGTGTGTTTGTGCATGTTAAACAGCACATGATGAGACGTGTGTGTGTGTGTGTGTGTGTGTGTGTGTGTGTGTGTGTGTGTGTGTGTGTGGGGGGGGGGGGGGGGAAGGGGGGAGGCCGGGCGTGTCTGTGCATGTTAAACAGCACATGATGAGACGAGTTTGGGGATGGGGAAGGAGGCGCGCGGGGGGAGACATTTGTGAAACGCATGTTCGCGCTGCTCTCTCAGAGACGCTTGACTGCCCGGGACGTGTTCACGCTGTGTGGATGATGATGATCTGTCCATAGAGTGTGCAGCCCACTGTAATGACCATGTCAGGGATGGCGGCGTGCTTCCCCAAGGAGAGTCGTGCTGTGTGTGAAGGGACTGGCAAGAGACACCACTCTTAGTGGCAGACCACACACACTGCCTTCATCCGTCCATTCTTCCAGCGTCTGTAGTTTTTACTAATGCGGCAGCGATGCACAACGTCAGTGTTTGATGGTGTACCACCGCAAGACACGTCATGACAGTGACGTCACTGTTTAGCCCGTTATTGATTTGATAACGATAATCGTTATTGTCCTTGTTTTACTTATCAAGAAGTAACGAGAGAAGTGCTTTGGAAGGAGGGAGGGAGGGAGGGACGGAGAAGAAAATGAGAGAGAGCGAGAGAGAGAGAGGAGAGAGAGAGAGAGAGAGAGAGAGAGAGAGAGAGAGAGAGAGAGAGAGAGAGAGAGAGAGACACTCATTGGAACAGAATGTATGGCAGGCTGTAGACACAGACATGTACACAAACTGCACCAAGACCAGTGCGTCCCCGACCCGCCTGTCTTCCTCCTCGGCAAACACAGCACATCAACCACCTGACCATCTTCACCACCTGCCGTGCTGCACCTCAGGCCACACACCACCACTCGTGAAATCACGAACTTTCTTAAATTGTCGTCACGTTTCAGGCCTTTGCACTCACCCAAGACGCTATCTTTGCGCCAGCCTGAAGCGCCCAAATAGTCCCATTCCTTTGATTTCAATCTGTCTGCTTGGAACCACCTGGCCTGCACCTTGATGACCATAGGAAAGGAAATGAGGGGAGTCAACTTTCAGACACACTACAAAAAAAAAAAAATTCTCAGAATAATGCAGTAGCATCGATCTTTAAACACTCGAGTCCTTAAGCAAGGCCTAAGCGCATTAATTTTTTGGTGTGCAGCCTATGCCTCTGGAGGCAGACAGACAGACAGACAGACAGAGTGCTGGGCGTGATTGCAAGTCCCTTCAAACTGTCATGATAGGCAGTTCACCGTGTGTTAGCCTCCACGTGTGTCAGTGTTCGTCTGTAACTCGGGCTGACGGCTGTATGGAGGAATGTTCCAGACTGGCAGGCCGTGCTGTGCAGAACTCGGTGTGAAGTGCAAGCCGCAGAAAATTCGATATTGACAGTTAGTTGAAGGGATCGGGTGGTGTGGGGGGTGGGGGGGGAGTGGTGAGGGGTGGAAGTGGTCAGGGTTAAGGGGAAAATAGTAGTTCAGATCCTGTCTGTCTGTCTGTCAGTCTGTCTGTGTATCTGTCTGTCTGTCTGTCTGTCTGTCTGTCTGTCTGTCTGTCTGTCTCTCTCTCTCTCTCTCTCTCTCTGCACACATACATACACAAGCGCACAAACACA
>JADBJO010016585.1:0-10000 GCA_016801955.1 Conus betulinus | reverse complement strand
CAACACAGGAAATGCTCAGCTATGGCACAACACAGGAAATGCTCAGCTATGGCACAACACCGGAAATGCTTTGCTATGTACACAGGAAATGCTCGGCTATGGAACAACACAGGAAATGTACATGTGGACATGGGACCCTTTTGTATAGAGTCACTGAACATCAGTCAGTAATTACTCTTACATTCATCGTCACGAGGTTGGGCCTCCATCGTTTAAGCCATTGCTCTTTTGTATGTTCGCAGATTTGAGGATGAAGCTGAGAAATTGACTACTTGTTTGACACTTCTTAGGCTTACGAAAGTAGTACAATTTTTACCCTGACAAAAAAAAAAAAATCACTTTTTTATCTTCAAGAGAAAGGAGCGAAAAAAAAGAGAGAAGAAATTAGGTAAACTTAAGAAGAAAAAATAAAAGCCAAAATGAAATAAACACCGCCCACCCACGGGTACAACGCTTTCCGTTCATCCTCTATCCACGCCCATCCCCCACTCCCGTTCTCTAAATCCACCCCCACCTGTCCTTTCTGGCTCTGTTGGTTTCTCTTCCCCTTCCACCTTCCCTCTCCCTTCCAGCCCCTCCCCCCGCCTATCTTGTAACTTTCCCGCCCCCCCCCTCCCCCCCAGCCTTCCCCCAGCCTTCCCCCAACATGTTGTCATGTATGTGAGAGAGGCAAGGGAGGGGTGGTGTGGACAATTGACAGGCAGTGGTAGTGTCGCCCTATGCTGGATAGAACCTGGGTCAGTTGCCACGTAGGCGGCAGCAGTTGTCTTTGGTGCGGTGTAGAGGTGTCAGCTGTGTGTTTTCACGGGTGAATGAATAGAAAGCATTTGCTTGTTTGTGGACTGTCCTGGTCTGGTGTAAGAGCGTCCGTCATGCTTTCGTGTCGTGATGATGTTTGGTGAAGAATGGTCCGAGAGAAGTTGCTGCCCAGGATTTCAATGAACTCGTGTTTCCAGTCAGACTGAGTGGACGCCGAAATCAATAGAGGTGAAGACAGGCTTTCTCTGCTGATGGTGTGTGTGTGTGTGTGTGTGTGTGTGTGTGTGTGTGTGTGTGTGTGTGTGTGTGCGCGCGCGTGTGTGTGTGTGTGTGGATGGATGTGTGTGTGTGTGTGTGTGTGTGTGTGTGTGTGTGTGTGTGTGTGTGTGTGTGTGTGAGAGAGAGAGAGAGAGAGAGAGAGAGAGAGAGAGAGAGAGCGTGTTTGTGTGCGTGGTAAGATTCTACATCTTTAGTTGCAAATGGCGGAGCCGTCTAGAAGAGCAAGACAGTAACTTTTCAAACTGTGCAACATTTTTTTTTTTGGTTTTGCTTTGTTCATTGTCCACTATTTTTCGTTTAAACAATCAATTTTGATATCCTACTCTCTCT
Source organism: Conus betulinus (assembly GCA_016801955.1). Lineage (NCBI taxonomy): Eukaryota > Metazoa > Mollusca > Gastropoda > Neogastropoda > Conidae > Conus > Conus betulinus. Next base: position 8,632 of record JADBJO010016585.1, on the reverse strand, counting down.
CTCTCTCTCTCTCTCTCTCTCTCTCTCTCTCTCTCTCTCTCTCTCTCTCTCTCTCTCTCTCTCTCTCTCTCTCTTTAACATTTACCATTCCTTGTAAATTCTGAGAGAACAAACTTTGTTTATGACTAAAAAGAAATCAGGGAAACCTATACTGGATATTATACAGTCGTATAACACTGAGAATAATGTGACATTGAGTATGATAAAGGGAGGAAACAGAGCGATCTCTTGGTTCCACACCGCTGAGGGGAATGTTGACTTCTAAGTCATGTACATACAGCCAGTAAGGCCAGTTTTGGAGAGCTAAACGTATTGGTCAACTGGTATTGGTCAGTTGGTATTGGTCAAGTCGTATTGGTCAAGTCGTATTGGTCAAGTCGTATTGGTCAGTTGGTATTGTCAAGTCGTATTGATCAATTGGTACTGGTCAAGTCGTATTGGTCAAGTCGCATCCACATGTTTGAGATATACGTTGGCATCTGTTTGTGACACACACGAGTAGCCTCAATTGGCCAAGAGTGGTGGGACAGGAAGAAAGTTGAAAAACTGACAGAAAAAAAAACAAAAACGGTTACGAGCCGTGGGGACTAGGGTGCCTTCACTGGCATGAAAATGTTTTTGTCTAAACTGATCCAACTGTTCTGTGTCATGTCATCTTAGCCAATGCCGAATCGGCTAAACCCTTTGTAGGTTTTTTTTTTTTTTTTTGATATGGGGTCATGGACTGGGGTGAATAAACTCTCTCTCTCTCTCTCTCTCTCTCTCTCTCTCTCTCTCTCTCTCTCTCTCTCTCTCTCTCTCTCTCTTTCCTTTATCAATCGACATTAGTTTATTATCTTACAATATCTATAGTGTGTGTGTGTGTGTGTGTGTGTGTGTGTGTGTTTTTGCTGGTTTCTCTCTGTCTTTCTTTTGAGCTCTATCCTGTGATTGCTGTATGCTGCCCTTTTCCTTCACCGCCAACCTACCCCCAGCCCGATTCCTTCCTCCTTTCCTGCTCCTTGTACGCTATGCTCACACTGTTTTCGTTGCGTCCGTTTGTCGGGGATGTGGACAATGGTGTGTTGGTGTTGAACTGTGCGAGATCTTGTCAGTGTTTGTTCCATTTCTACGTATTTGCCTTGATTTGATATCTAATAGATTTTTCTTTCCTTTTGCCCCTGGGCTGGGTGGGGAAAAAACCTGTCAAAATAAAATTCTCTCTCTCTCTCTCTCTCTCTCTCTCTCTCTCTCTGTCTCTCTCTCTCAGCGAACTGATCTTCTCCATCCTCAGTCAGTCGCCGTGGCGTGTATATACCGCCTCCTTCCGTTTTCAGCCAAGTTGTGTCACACACAGTGGCTTTGTCCCCCTGTTGTCGCTGCTAGAAGGCATTGACGGGTTTGAACAAAAGAAAGTGGAATGAGGACGGAAGAAGGAAGGTGGAGGGTTAAGGGGGAGGGAGAGGGTGTTCTTGTTTTAACCAGGAAGGTTTTTCTGCGCTACTTGACACTGGTAGCTGGCAGTTTGGAAACAGGTTTGCAGACATTGCGACATGCACGTTAGCCAGTACGGCGCGTCAAACGGGGACATTGCCCTATACATCGTGACACTACGACCCTCGCCCCACTCAACGTGGCCTGTCGGATCACATGAGATTCCCTTTCCCCAGAAATCTGTGGCTTTGACTGACATTTCTGTAGGCCGCACGTGTAAATGTGACGGTTGTCGTCGCTTTATTTCTTGTCTTTTTGTTGTTGGTGGTGGTGGTGGTGGTGGTGTTTTTTTTTTTTTGTTTGTTTGTTTGTTTTTTGTTGTTGTTTTTTTTTGCTTTAAGAAACAAGTTGATAGCCGGCATTTCTTTGAGCGGTAAAAGTGACGGCATTTCTTCGATTGGCGAAAGTTAAAGCATATCTTTGAATGGCATGAGTGACGGCATTTCTTTGAATGACGAAAGTGACGGCATTTCTTTGAATGACGAAAGTGACAGCATTTCTTTGAATGACATGAGTGACGGCATTTCTTTGAATGACGAAAGTGACGGCATTTCTTTGAATGACATGAGTGACGGCATTTCTTTGAATGACGAAAGTGACGGCATTTCTTTGAATGACGAAAGTGACAGCATTTCTTTGAATGGCGAAAGGCATTTCTTTGAATGGCAAAAGTGACGGCATTTCTTTGAATGGGAAAAGTGACGGATTTTTCTTTGAAGGCAAAAGTCACGGCGTTTTCTTTGAAAGGCAAAAGTGACGGCGTTTCTTTGAAAGGCAAAAGTCACGGGCGTTTCTTTGAAAGGCAAAAGTGACGGCGTTTCTTTGAAAGGCAAAAGTGACGGCGTTTCTTTACATGCCGGTGTCTGGCTATGCGGCTTCCATTGTCCGGCTCTGATGGCACAGATTTTACAGAAGAAAGAGTTTGAACAACATTTATGGTGTGTTATTAGAAGGTATATTTCAAAATAAGTTTGTTTTTATTTTTAATGACTTCAACGCGGTGACAGCCCTGATATGACTCTTCGCGGTCGGCTGGGCTATAAGCAAATCCACCATTGATCTCCCTCACCCCCCACATCATCTCTTTCGGTACCTGCATCGTCGTCGCTGTCAAGCATGAGCATGTTTTGTTGATCAAGTCATCTGGGAAACGGTGAAACAGGAAAGCTTTGTTCCACGGTTGTCGGTTGTTTTGGTTCTTCTCCGGGTAGAGACAGGAAGTGGTAACTGATGCGCGTTCTGCTTTCACACACACACACACACACACACACACACACACACACGCGTCGCCAGCTAATCACTTTGTCTGCTACTCCAGTTACTTTCAACTCTAGTAGCCAGACTTGCTTAGCGACCCTAAGAGGACAGAGACCATCACTTTCATCATCCAGCATAGTTCCGTGGAATTTGGAAAACAAAGAGCAACAAAGAGGAGGGAGGGGATGGATTCTCCGTGAACTGCAGGCAACAGAGGAAGGTGGGGAAACCACATCGATTCTGATGGTGGCGAAAGATTGACGAAGCTTTCATACCGTGAAGTAGTTGCTGGGCCCATGCATTGCTATAGCAGTTGCCAGTGTCTTGCTTCACTCAGAGACCATGCATTACTGTAGCAGTTGCCACTGTCTTGCTTCACTCAGAGACCATGCATTACTGTAGCAGTTGCCACTGTCTTGTTTCACTAGAGACCATGCATTACTCCAGCAGTTGCGAGTGTCCTGCTTTTACTCAGAGAGCACAGAGTGTTGTACACATGCATACGGAGTCCCATTCTCATTCAGAGCATTACCTCGTTCGTTTTACCGATTACAGCCTTCCCACGAGCTTTGAAAGTACAGTTTAGGACAGTTGATGGCGGGGGATAGCTGGTGGAAGGTTGTTTGACCTCTTGTAAGAAGATAGAGAGCAACAGAGACAGAGAGTAAAATTCTACAACAAAGAGAGAGAGAGAGAGAGAGAGAGAGAGAGAGAGAGAGAGAGAGAGAGAGAGAACGACTCTACAAGAGAGAAAAGCCTCAAAGCGTAGAGAGAGGGAGGCAGACAGACACGATCTCAGCACAGGAAATGAATGAAAGGGGACAATGGAAACTGAAGGCATTGATAAGGACTGGGCACCGACACGATCTGACCACAGGAAATGGAAAAAAGAGGAATGGGAATGGATGGCATTACTTAGGTTAGGGCATCGACACGATCTGACCACAGGAAATGGAAAAAGAGGGAATGGGAATGGATGACATTACTTACGTTGGGGCATCGACACGATCTGACCACAGGAAATGGAAAAAAAGGGAATGGGAATGGATGGCATTACTTAGGTTAGGGCATCGACACGATCTGACCACAGGAAATGGAAAAAGAGGGAATGGGAATGGATGACATTACTTACGTTGGGGCATCGACACGATCTGACCACAGGAAATTTAATGGAGAAAAAGGAGAAATGGGAATTGATGTCACTATGTAGGTTAGGTCATTGACACGATTTGACCACAGGAAATGGAGAAAAAAAGAGAAATAGAAACTGATGTCATTATTTAGGTTAGGGCATCGACACGATCTGACCACAAGAAATGGAGAAAAGAGGGAATGGGAGGAATGGATGGCGTCATTAAGGCTAGGACATCGACACGAACTGACCACAGGAAATGGAGATAAAGGAGAAATGGAAACTGTTGTCATTACCAAGGACTTGCTGTTGACACATCTCAACACAGGGTATGGTTTCAAGGACGACATGAAAAACTGACGTCAGTATTAAGTGCAGGGCATGAAGATAATCTCACCACGGGGAATGGATGAAAGCGAAACACGGAACCTGATGGTGTTTTTAAGAAGAATCGGGCGTGAATTACCAAGGATTCAGAGACTGAGAGTTCTCTGTCTTTCTTTTTGTCCCTCGTTGTGACGGTTCATCAGACTGAGAGTTCTCTGTCCTTTTCTCTGCCTCGTTGTGACGGTTCATCAGACTGAGAGTTCTCTGTCTTTCTTTTTGTCCCTCGTTGTGACGGTTCATCAGACTGAGAGTTCTCTGTCCTTTCTCTGCCTCGTTGTGACGGTTCATCAGACTGAGTTTCTCTGTCTTTCTTTCTCTGCCTCGTTGTGACGGTTCATCAGACTGAGAGTTCTCTGTCTTTCTCTGCCTCGTTGTGACGGTTCATCAGACTGAGAGTTCTCTGTCTTTCTTTTTGTCCCTCGTTGTGACGGTTCATCAGACTGAGAGTTCTCTGTCCTTTCTCTGCCTCGTTGTGACGGTTCATCAGACTGAGAGTTCTCTGTCCTTTCTCTGCCTCGTTGTGACGGTTCATCAGACTGAGAGTTCTCTGTCCTTTCTCTGCCTCGTTGTGACGGCTCATCAGACTGAGAGTCCTCTGTCTTTCTTTCTCTGCCCTCGTTGTGACGGTTCATCAGACTGAGAGTCCTCTGTCTTTCTTTCTCTGCCTCGTTGTGACGGTTCATCAGACTGAGAGTTCTCTGTCCTTTCTCTGCCTCGTTGTGACGGTTCATCAGACTGAGAGTTCTCTGTCTTTCTTTCTCTGCCTCGTTGTGACGGTTCATCAGACTGAGAGTTCTCTGTCCTTTCTCTGCCTCGTTGTGACGGTTCATCAGACTGAGAGTTCTCTGTCTTTCTTTTTGTCCCTCGTTGTGACGGTTCATCAGACTGAGAGTTCTCTGTCCTTTCTCTTGCCTCGTTGTGACGGTTCATCAGACTGAGAGTTCTCTGTCCTTTCTCTGCCTCGTTGTGACGGTTCATCAGACTGAGAGTTCTCTGTCCTTTCTCTGCCTCGTTGTGACGGCTCATCAGACTGAGAGTCCTCTGTCTTTCTTTCTCTGCCTCGTTGTGACGGTTCATCAGACTGAGAGTCCTCTGTCTTTCTTTCTCTGCCTCGTTGTGACGGTTCATCAGACTGAGAGTTCTCTGTCCTTTCTCTGCCTCGTTGTGACGGTTCATCAGACTGAGAGTTCTCTGTCTTTCTTTTCTTTCTCTGTCGTGTGTGACGGTTCATCAGACTGAGAGTTCTCTGTCCTTTCTCTGCCTCGTTGTGACGGTTCATCAGACTGAGAGTTCTCTGTCCTTTCTCTGCCTCGTTGTGACGGTTCATCAGACTGAGAGTTCTCTGTCCTTTCTCTGCCTCGTTGTGACGGTTCATCAGACTGAGAGTTCTCTGTCCTTTCTCTGCCTCGTTGTGACGGTTCATCAGACTGAGAGTTCTCTGTCTTTTTCTGCCTCGTTGTGACGGTTCATCAGACTGAGAGTTCTCTGTCTTTCTTTCTCTGCCTCGTTGTGACGGTTCATCAGACTCAGAGTTCTCTGTCTTTCTTTTTTTCTGCCTTGTTGTGACGGTTCATCAGACTGAGAGTTCTCTGTCCTTTCTCTGCCTCGTTGTGACGGTTCATCAGACTGAGAGTTCTCTGTCCTTTCTCTGCCTCGTTGTGACGGTTCATCAGACTGAGAGTTCTCTGTCCTTTCTCTGCCTCGTTGTGACGGTTCATCAGACTGAGAGTTCTCTGTCTTTCTTTTTGTCCCTCCTCGTTGTGACGGTTCATCAGACTGAGAGTTCTCTGTCTTTTCTGCCTCGTTGTGACGGTTCATCAGACTGAGAGTTCTCTGTCTTTTTCTGCCTCGTTGTGACGGTTCATCAGACTGAGAGTTCTCTGTCTTTCTTTCTCTGCCTGCCTCGTTGTGACGGTTCATCAGACTCAGAGTTCTCTGTCTTTCTTTTTTCTGCCTTGTTATGACGGTTCATCAGACTGAGAGTTCTCTGTCTTTTTCTGCCTCGTTTGTGACGGTTCATCAGACTGAGAGTTCTCTGTCTTTCTTTCTCTGCCTCGTTGTGACGGTTCATCAGACTGAGAGTTCTCTGTCTTTCTCTGCCTCGTTGTGACGGTTCATCAGACTGAGAGTTCTCTGTCTTTTTCTGCCTCGTTGTGACGGTTCATCAGACTCAGGATGCTGACGTTGGTGCAGTGGAGCTCCGCTTTACCTGAAGCCACTTGGTGTGGGCTGCAGTTCTTCCCTCTTTCTCCTGTCGCCCCTCCCCCCCCCCCCCCCCCAACCATCCATCCTCACATAACCCCCCGATTAGACATGTCAGTGCATGATCCAATCCCTTCAGTAAAACTGTGATTCCATGCAGACTGTTGCAGTTTAAACCACACACGCCCACCGCCACCCCCCCACCCCCACTCCCCAACCCTAACCCCCATCCCCGACTCCCTCCCCCATCCATTCCATCATACTACAAGAAGTGTGTGTGTGTGTGTGTTTATGAGGCAGTACTGATGTTGCCAAAACCATTTCAGCTCATACACATGTGTTCACAGATCGATCCATTGGCATGCTGCCTGAAAGCCTTGTGTGGCATAGCATTGGGTTGTCTGGACAGTGAATAACGTTGTGTCTTGTATGGCGTGGTTGTAAGCATGACACTGGCCGCTGCTCATAGTGACACCTCTCCCCTCTTCGGTCTTCTGTAGAAGGCAAAAAAAAAAAAAAAAAATAGTGTAGCTTCTACGGACCGATCCACCCGCTGCGAAGCTTCTTTCAGTGTGCAGGTCAGGCATCTGGTAAGCCTGTATATTCCCTTTCCGACCGGGTTCCTCATCATTTGTTGACTGATTGATTTACTGGCTGTACACGGAGCCCCCTTTCTGACTGGGTTCCTCATCATTTGTTGACTGATTGACTTACTAGGAGTACACGGAGCCCCCTTTCTGACTGGGTTCCTCATCATTTGTTGACTGATTGACTTACTAGGAGTACACGGAGCCCCCTTTCTGACCGGGTTCCTCATCATTTGTTGACTGATTGATTTACTGGCTGTACCCGGAGCCCCCTTTCTGACCGGGTTTTCGATCATTTGTTGACTGATTGATTTACTAGCTGTACCCGGAGCCCCCTTTCTGACCCGGATTTTCGATCATTTGTTGACTGATTGATTTACTAGGAGTACCCGGAGCCCCCTTTCTGACTGGGTTTTCGATCATTTGTTGACTGATTGATTTACTAGGAGTACACACGGAGCCCCCTTTCTGACCGGACTGTTCCTCATCATTTGTTGACTGATTGATTTACTAGGAGTACCGGGAGCCCCCTTTCTGACTGGGTTTTTCGATCATTTGTTGACTGATTGATTTACTAGGAGTACACGGAGAGCCCCCTTTCTGACCGGGTTTTTCGATCATTTGTTGATGATTGATTTACTAGGAGTACACGGAGCCCCCTTTCTGACTGGGTTTTCGATCATTTGTTGACTGATTGATTTACTAGGAGTACCCGGAGCCCCCTTTCGACTGGGTTTTCGATCATTTGTTGACTGATTGATTTACTAGGAGTACCCGGAGCCCCCTTTCTGACTGGGTTTTTCGATCATTTGTTGACTGATTGATTTACTAGGAGTACCCGGAGCCCCCTTTCTGACTGGGTTTTCGATCATTTGTTGACTGATTGATTTACTAGGAGTACCCGGAGCCCCCTTTCTGACTGGGTTTTCGATCATTTGTTGACTGATTGATTTACTAGGAGTACCCGGAGCCCCCTTTCTGACTGGGTTTTCGATCATTTGTTGACTGATTGATTTACTAGGAGTACCTGGAGCCCCCTTTCTGACTGGGTTTTCGATCATTTGTTGACTGATTGATTTACTAGGAGTACCCGGAGCCCCCTTTCTGACTGGGTTTTTTCGATCATTTGTTGACTGATTGATTTACTAGGAGTACCCGGAGCCCCTTTCTGACTGGGTTTTTCGATCATTTGTTGACTGATTGATTTACTAGGAGTACCCGGAGCCCCCCCTTTTCTGACTGGTTTTTCGATCATTTGTTGACTGATTGATTTACTAGGAGTACACGGAGCCCCCTTTCTGACTGGGTTTTCGATCATTTGTTGACTGATTGATTTACTAGGAGTACCCGGAGCCCCCTTTCTGACTGGGTTTTCGATCATTTGTTGACTGATTGATTTACTAGGAGTACACGGAGCCCCCTTTCTGACTGGGTTTTCGATCATTTGTTGACTGATTGATTTACTAGGAGTACCCGGAGCCCCCTTTCTGACTGGGTTTTCGATCATTTGATGACTGATTGATGTAGCCAGCGGAAAGCTTTGCGCATCGCTTCCCCTGACTTAGCTGCAGGTGGAGCGTGCAGTGCAGTGGTG
>JADBJO010016584.1:37500-40134 GCA_016801955.1 Conus betulinus | reverse complement strand
CGTGCGTGTGTGTGTGTGATGACTGTCTGTCTGCCCGTCTGTCCGATGCGTTTCGACCTATTTGGTCCTCTGTTGCCTATTCAGGACGAGGAAAACGAAAAACAAGCCGTCATTTATCTCCTCAAATCGGGCACAAAATCTGATGATCAAAATTGTAGACCGAAGTACTAAGCTACCAGCAAAACAAACAAGTAGAAAAACTGAGTAAGCAAGCAAACCGCCAGTCGAAAATGAAAAAGATGAAAAAAGAAAAAGAAAAGAAAAAAGATGTAAAGCATATAAACGTACTCCCAGTTTATCTTGAATACGCATTAGTAACGGCTACTCTTGGAAACATCCGGCATCATCTGTGACCCATATATAATGAACATACCAACAACTTTTCAGAAAGATCGGCCAAATACTTTCTGAGATATTCCGTAAAGAAGAAAAACCGTCATGGGCCGTTACAGCCATTAGTAACGGATATAAAGGTAAAATAAAAAAAAAACATTGGGCATCACCCGTGACCCATAATGAACGTACCTACAATTTCTCAGAAAGATCGGCCCAGTAGTTTTGTCTGGAGCGAGTGGAACACATTTTGACCACAGACAGACAGACAGACACACACACACACACACACACACACACACACACACACACACACACACACACACAGAGAGAGAGAGAGAGAGAGAGAGAGAGAGAGAGAGATTTCTTCGTTTCGTTCCCATTCTATAAGAACTGGGAGTACAAAAAGAAGAAGAAGAAGAAAAGCTCACCTTCTGTACTGCGTATCGGACAATGTCCAGGGTTTCAGCATTGGACGGTGCTGTTGCCTGCTCCCCTCCACCTCCACCACCACCGGCTGCCGCTGCCGTTGCCGCTGCTGCTGCTGCCAGAGTATCAGCCACGGTCGTTGTGCTGACGTTGATGGGAAAAGAAGATGCCAGGTCCATCATGACACTGTCCAGGTGGACTGACGTGTTGTAGGTGTTGGCAGGCATACTGGTTTGAAAAAAAAAGTGTTGGAATTCCGTCTTGAAGAGTGACTGCTGATTTACCTCAGATATTAAACTTGCTGGGAAGCGGCGTTGGAACTGGTGAAGATCAGGTGGAGGGGAGGAGGAGGAGGGGTTGGTGGGGGTCCTGCCTCTTTATCTATAGCCTTTTTTTTTTCTTCTTTTTATTTTTTTTTTACGAGGTTTCAAGTTTGAAACTTGTGTTCGTATATCTCAGTTTCTCCTCGTTTTTTTTTGCATCTAACTAATTTATTCTTGATCGGAACATGGTTTGTCGATTAGTTTGTAAATGTAGCTGTCACTCAGCCGAAGTTTTGCTTTCATGTTGCAGAGTAAATGCCCAACAGAGACACACATACACAACCGAGCCCGTGCTTTTGAATGTCACTAGCAGCTTTAGTATCTTCCAGACAAAATAACAACAGTGGAGAGAATATTGGTCGCATCATTCTTTTGTCACATAATAGAATTTTTCACGTGAGAAATCCTAACCGGAAGTTCAGTTGGGGAACTAATATTCTGCGCACGCGCAGCAGAAATCGGATTGATGCTTTTGAATCACCTGGTCCGCTATTCTCACAACCATGAACAAAACTGACACTTTTTTTTTTTGTTTGTAATGATTTGGCTAATTTTCGTTCTGTCTTGATTTGGAGCACGTCAAGTCTATGCTTCCCAATACTGTTGTTCTGTTTGAGAGTTTGCAAACGGACTGCACCCAAAACGAAACTAGCCGCGTGTTGTGGGTTACTTCATCAGCTTTCCACAATGTTCACATTGATGTCACTTCATAATAGATAATTCATTCTCTTGAATTCTTATCCGGATCGATCATCCTCACACCAACCCATATTTCACTGACTGTCGATTCTGATTGTTTTTTTTTTTTTTTTTTTTCAGTTCACTGACATTTTAATATTAGTGTTCATACAATAACAGTCATGACATCATAATGATGTAATAACGCAGAAGTTGTTGTCGAAGACAAATATACAAAATTAATTCACCTTTCAATATTAGTGTTCATACCATAACTCATATGATGTTACGATGCAGAAGTAGTTGTCGCAGACAGACAAAGTACCAATCTACACACGTCTTTTGCAAAAACACAGATACAACACGCCAAGGATGCAGTCAAATTTCTGAACGCGTCCACCGCAAACAGCGGATGCTTGGAATTATCACAACTCTTCCGGCCTCTACTCCTTTGCCTTCTTGATCATTTCGAGCTTTCAAACAACTCTTTCAGAATTCGTGTCACTCAGACCAGTCTTAAGGCTTTCTGCTTACGAGTCGCTTCTGGAAATCAGTTCAAAGATGGAGACAGATCTGGCGTGCATCATCTCTCGCACTGGAACAGGCGAAATAATCTCCCCTTTGCAAAACGCAACGATTTTCCGAGCTGACAGGGCTCACACTCCCCATCTCTTTCATGGAAGTGACGTATCTTTTCATCCGTGGCTATTAGATAGGGGTTACCCGGGACGCCTTTGTTCGTGGTGATTGTGATGCTATTTGAAGCCGTAGTGAAGCCGTCGATTGAAGCATCATTAGGCAGACTGAGGAGAATCGCTGGCAGCGAGGAGGAAGCGGCTGCAACAGAAGAGAGAGACTGTGTCATCCTGAT
>JADBJO010016584.1:27500-32500 GCA_016801955.1 Conus betulinus | reverse complement strand
ACTCCATTCACTCTTTTATCCCACGGATGACCATCAGTAAACCGCGGACAAATCCGAGGTGTCCTATGTCGCTCGTGTCCCTGTGGGCCCAGAGCCGATAACATCGCGTGTGAGGACCAGGACAGAAAACAGGCGAAGACTAATCAATCGTTGCGATCAGAGCCGGCGCTTCAGGGACGGCAACAGAGTAAGTGTCTGTGTGGACACGCAGCAAGAGAACTACCAAGGCTGCAGATGGTATTCCTACCGTTTCTTCTTTATTTTTTTCCCCTCCTGCTTTTATTTCATTCCCAGACTACTCCCCCCCCCAACCCCCCACCCCGCCCCCGCCCCTCCACAGCCTGTCTCTGAATTTACCTCCCTCCCCCCCCCCCCCCCCCCCCCCCCCCCCCCCCCCCGGTCATAAACTGAGTCTTTCGCTAATTTCCCTCTCTTTTTCTTTTTGGTTGACAAAGTAAGACCATACAATTGCAACAGAGGAGAGTTCAGGCTGTGTTGCTTTGTCACAAATTTTTTTCAACATTAAGGGGAAAAAAAAAAAAAAAAAAAAAAAAAAAAAAAAAACCTTCTTCAGCCCTAGTCTTATAATTCAACCTTGTTTAGATCTGCACTCTTTACCCTGCTGTAACTGTCACTACAGTTCTCTTCCGCCTTCACAAAACACCTCTGTCGACATAACTACAGAGAATCATTCAGAATTCGCTTCTCGTTTCTCTACTTTCCCCTACAATTTCCTGCCTGTACAAGACGTCTGTGAGCTTCTTACGCTAACAGCTGACCGTAAGCTAACAGCAATGGACACTCCCTTGTGGAGGGAGCCTATTCATTTTTTTTTTTTTTTTTGCCCCACAGCCGCGCGCGCATGGCACGTGTTGTCCGTCACAGAGCCAGTTCTCGCTAGTGCGCGCCTTCAGTACAATTCCCACGCTTGGGAATATGCTGTTGACTGTACTTAACAGCATGCTCTCTCTCTCTCTCTCTCTCTCTCTCTCTCTCTCTCTCTCTCTTCCAGGCATTGATTGTCTTCTGTTTTTTGTGTGTAACCATTTCGTCTTTCTATTCATAGCATTTATGTATGTTTACTTCCATTCTAGATTAGTTTTGCTGTTGTTGTTTTTTGTATTTTTTTCGATATTATTTCCCTCTATTGAGGGCCGGATAATTTTTAAAAAAAAGCCATTTTTGTGCTTCTTCCGCTTTTTTTCCCTCATTGAAAAAGATTCGTTTCTTTGGTTCATTCGTTCTCTCTTCTCTCTCTCTCTCTCTCTCTCTCTCTCTCTCTCTCTCTCTCTCTCTCTCTCTCTCTCCTCTCTCATTGTCTGACCAGGAATGGTGCGGACAGAGGCACTGACCTGGTAATCAGGTGGGGTAGGGTGCGTTTCCGCGCTCGACTAAAAATGCCGAAAATCAACTCAACCTTCTCTATTTGGGACCGCTGTTAGGATAAGGTCTTGCTGTTCACGTAGGGGACCCACACACGTGAGCTGAAAAAGCAACGTTAACTGAAGTATTCCGGCAGTAAAATAGACAGCACTATGAAACGACATCTGGAATGAACAGTAGTGTGACATGACCGACAGAGAAGCGGAGTAAAAGGTACTGGTTCCCGAACACATTTCTAGCCAGCTAGTAGCAAACAGCGCTACCGCCTGAACGACTTTCAAACCCTACTCTCGCCATCAACACTGATTGACGTGTTTACGATGATGAAGTCTAATAATTCGTCGGGTCACGGCAAGGGAAATAATATTTACGCGTGTCAAGCTTGAAAAGGAGCGCGCCGTTTCGCGGAGAACGAAATTGGACATTAACCTTCTGTTCCGACAAGGTAATGAGTCATATGGAACGTGAGGAGAAAGGTCTTTTTGTTCGGACAGGTCTAGTCTGTGTTGGAATTACAATCTTAATCGTCTGTGACACGCCTGTTTTGGCTGCCAGATCAGTATTAGACTGTTTGTCAGGGCCAAGAGGAAGTGATCTATTCTCCCCGTTTTTCGTCGGTTATGTTTGTTTGTTTGTCTGTCTGTCAGCACGATTAGAGACAAGAAAACTGCTGAAAGGATTTCCAAGAACGTTGGCGGGAGGATGGGGTTTGTAGCCAATGAACAAACCCGTCACATTTGGGTGTGGTTGCAGGTCAAAGGTCAGATTCCGGATCCGTTCAGACAGATAATTACACATTTCGTGCTTCACATGAAAGCTGTGGCGTTACTGGTGATGACCTGATGATCATATGTGAAGTTAGATACACGATTTGATGATTATCTATGAAGTAAGATTTACAGCCTGATTATTCATGAAGTAAGATATACGACCTGATGACTGTCTATGAAGTAAGATACACGACCTGATGACCATCTATGAAGTAAGAAATATGACCTGATGACTATCTATGAAATAAGATATACGACCTGATGACTATATATGAAGTAAGAAATACGACCAGATGGCTGTCTACGAAGTAAGATATGCGACTTGATGGTTGTCTATGAAGTAAGATATACAACCTGATGACTATCTATGAAGTAAGATATACGACCTGATGACTACCTATGAAGTAAGATATACGACCTGATAAATATCTATCAAGTGAGATATACGACCTGATAACTATCTGTGAAGTACGATACACAACCTGATTACTATCTTTGGAGTAAGATATACGACCTGACGGCTATCTGTGAAGTAAGATAGTCAACCTGATAACTATCTATGAATATAAGATATACGACCTGATAACTATGTATGATAACTGAGATATACGACCCGATAACTATCTATGAAGTAAGATATACGACCTGATGGCTGTCTATGAGTAAGATATGTCTCTGAGGGTTCCGAAGTTTTCTAGAATGTATAATATCCAATTTAAAAAGTATCCACTGATGCCTCCTTTGGATTATGTAAAATTCAAATTGGGGATATATGAACACCCCCCCCCCCACCTCACACACACACATACACCCCCTCCACACACACACACACACACACACACACACACACACACACACACCAGTCTGCCTCTCGTTGTCAGAGATACAGCCGAGTCATGCCAGCTTTAGATGATCTGGTTATAGATTTCCCCACAGAGAGCAGTGCCACTTCATCTCTCTCAGATATTGGCTAATTTACCGAGAGAGAGAGAGAGAGAGAGAGAGAAGGAGAGAGAGAGAGAGAAGAGAGAGAAAGAGGTAGAGAGAGAGAGAAAAGAGTGAGAGAGAGAGAGAGAGATGAGAGAGTGTGTGTGTGTGTGTGTTGTGTGTGTGTGTGTGTGTTGTGTGTGTGTGTGTGTCTGTGAGAGAGAGAGAGAGAGAGGAGAGAGAGAGAGGAGAGAGAGAATGGGTGGGGGAAAGTGTTGAACACCTCCACATTTCACAATCCTGAGAACCGCTCCGAACCTTCCTACTTTAAAAAAATGAATATCAAATCAAAATGTCCTTGCAAACAAACTTAACTGCACAGATGCTCAATTAAACGCAAAGAAAAAGAATAAATCTCAACTTTATCGAGCCGTCGTAATTTAAACCTGGCATTTCCTCTAAACCCACAACTTTAGTCTGTCACCGCTGTGGGACATGAATCATGATACACTGTATCTGTGGACTGTGTTTATGGTTTTCATCAGAGCATGCAGTGTTTCTTTCTGTTGTTTTGTTTTTTTTGTTTCTTCCCCATTGGTCCCTTTTTGATATCTAACCTGAAGTGTTTTGCAAGGGGGAAAGTTTCACGAAAAAAAAAAATGCTCAGTTAAAATTTGACTCGCGCAAATTGTCAATATTTGTCTGTAGCATATTCACCCTACTGACTCACATTATTGACAGAAAAAAAGCACTTGAAAACCGTATCTGAGAAACAGCTGCACAAAAGCAATACCTATCCATATCACAGACGTATTTGTTTTCTTTTTTTGAAAAAAAAAGAGTTGAATGCTCTCTAAGCAATACATCTATCACTGCATCTACTAGTTTCTGTTCCGTTCTTGGATAAACAGATCGATTGAGCTTTGTTATAACAGACTTGAAAACAATTATATTCATGTCATCAGATCCTTGATGCAGCCAAACAGCAAAGAGACCAGATGAAAAATCATTTAGTTCTGATGCCAACAGTTTCTGCGAGATCTGTCTAATCCTGGACATATTCCGTAAGCGTTACGTGGTAGTCACCCACCAGTATCTCACAGTTTCATCCAAATTCCTACGCCCATGTAAGAATTAATGTACACTGGGTATCTACCCACATCTTCATTTATGGTCCTTTGAAGTGTTCTGCTTGGAACACCAGTGATCTTCTTTCATTCCATTAAATGCACTTTCTCTGTTTATTTCTCTATTTACTACCACCCCTTTCCCCTCTGTACTGGCTGAATCTTTATCCACTTTTAAATAGATACTTTACGTTATGTCCTTCTTCTCTGAAATCTTGCATAGCTTCATTTTTTTTTCTACCCCCTTGTTGTCAAATGAATTTTGCTTTAAAATGAATACTTGTGAAACCAAACCTTCAATAAAGGTATTTATTTACGACGTTCAGTTTTGAAACACAATGCAATTTTTTTTTTCAGGCCTTCAAAAGAGCAGTGTCTTTTGTCTTTTTTGATATTTACACACAATGTCTTGTTGCACATTTGCTTTTAAAATGTCTTGGTCAGTTGTAGTACCTGACAACAGTAAAAAAAAAAACAAACAAAAAAAAACAAAAAAACCAGTAAGTTTTCCGTTGGCATTTTGGTCTTTTAATACACTCCAAAACTTTGTCATGGCGTAGAGTCGAAGTCGTTATCTAAAACCGAGGAAAACAGCATACAGCTTAGTACCTTTCCAACTCACCCGTTTTCAGAGTTTGAACATAAAGCGTGAAGATATGATTACTAATTGAGTGTCTTTTGCGAAATCCTATAAGTTTTTTTAAAATTTTTATTCTTATTAATTTTTTAAAAATGTTTTTACAGTAAGCTATTGTTTCCTAGCTAGGTGGACGGTCGTCTCTGTTTTGATGTA
>JADBJO010016584.1:17500-22500 GCA_016801955.1 Conus betulinus | reverse complement strand
AGACAGTGCCTCACAACTGTGACAAGACCTTCACATGAGTTGGAGTGTAAAGTAGACAGTGCACTGTAAAGTAGACAGTGCATTATAAACTGTGACAAGACCTTTAAGACCTTTACATCAGTTCAGTTGGAGTGTAAAGTAGACAGTGCACTACTGTGACACCTTCACATCAGTTGGAGTGTAAAGTAGACTTTACATCAGTTGGAGTGTAAAGTAGACAGTGCACTACACACTGTGACAAGACCTTTACATCAGTTGGAGTGTAAAGTAGACAGTGCACTACACACTGTGACAAGACCTTCACATCAGTTGGAGTCAGAGCTGCTGAGACGAGGAGTGTTTCCTCCGGCGTGTCCTGCGTGTCTTCTATAAGATTTTCAGCACCTGTCTTTTGCTTATATAAAAAAAAAAAACTGTTACCTGTTTTGTTGTTATTTTTTGCCTTGGTCAGAGACGATGAACCCCAAACAATGACATTCATCATTTTCCTGACTTTTTTCAGATTAGAAAAAAAAAATTGTGTTTTTCTCTCTCCTTCAAGTCATTTCAACCCCTGATCTAGTTTGAACTCCTTTCTGCTTTTTGGCATCTCAAGTGGTTCTTGTTTTCATTTAGTCCTTAATGAACTATTCTGCAGGCATACATTACCAGCCTCTTTCACAATGGATGATAATACCTCATAACTTTTTTTTTTTTTTCTAGTTTAGCTTTCCGCGTTTTGCACTGTCGCCTGTAGGCTAACGGTTTGCCATGTCAATACAGTAACTACATATTTCAGATTTTGTAAGCTCATATTTGTCAACAGAATTTTTATGTAGTTGATCTTTGATTATTCAGTAAATCGTTCATATTACTAACAGATTTATCATGTTTAAGGTAGATGTTGTTAAACCCCCAGTATCCCGGATCGCGAGTGAACTTCCTGTTTTCCTGAATTTGTAACGACAGCTTCATGATCAGAGTTGGATCTGTAAAGTCTTGGCATGAAATTGTTGAGGGCTAGAGATCGTTTGACGTAAAATAATAATCTGAACGTCGAACGATGAAAGGATGAAACCAGTTCCATGTACAATCTTGTTCATCCTAATAAGATAATTCTCTTTCCATCTGACTGTGGAAGCTCACGTATAGTCGATTTGAAGCTTCGACATCTGCTGCGCCGAAAGGATGAATGCACATTACATCGTAGCCATTGTTAAGGACAGAGTTACAATCACCACATAAAAATTTTAGGTTTTCAACTTCCAGTTCTTGCAATTTGAAATGCAGACTTTGAAAAAGTCTCTTGTCCTTATGATCATTACAAACCCACATACTGACAACATTTCTAGGAATTTGCTCAGATGTTATCCTGACTACCACTGTACGTTTTCCACCATTACCAGTTGGGTTTTGTCATTAAGATGTCTAGACACAAGACGTCACTTTTACTTCGGAATGCATCCCCTTCGGCGAAAATTCTACCACCCCTTTCTCTCGCCCACCGCCATTTTGCTTTCTCCCACAAAATGTGTTTCTTGTAAACGTATGACGTCAAACTGCTGATTTTTTTTTTTTTTTAAGATATTTAAATGTAAATGCATTTCTTGTAAACGTGTGACGTCAAATTTTGATTTTTCGATCTGCGTTTCAGTCTGTTCTTGAGCCCCCCCCCCCCCCCACCCCAACCCCCCAAATTCAAAGAGCAAATTCGGACCTGATCCATTATTCATGAAATATATTGTTACGATTACAGCAGTGCACAGGTGCACTCAAAAATAGCTGACAACGTGTTTTCCATTAAGGGGAAGGGAGGGGGGGGGGGGGGGGGGGGGGGGGAGAGGGGAAGAGGGACTAAACAGATAGAGGAAGGAGAACGGGGAAACGGGGGATAACAGGGGGGGGGGGGGGGGGGGGGGGATGAAAAAAAAAAGGGGGAGGGGAAGTGAGGAAATTAAGCGAGAAAAAGAGCGAGGAAGCGGTGAGGTAGAAAGTAGAGAGAGAGGGAAGGGGGAGGGGGGGGGGGGGGGGGGGGGGGGCGAGGAGGGATGGAAGAAGGGAGAGAGAGAGAGACACAGACACACAGACACACAGAAAAGAACGGACAGAGTGAGTGCAAAAAGGGATGCACATTAAATCCAGTCATTTTTTCGTTATCCGACACATCAGACGTTTCTTTATGACTTTCCTTTTCCGTGTCATCATCCCATCTGTCAGGTTTTCCTTTGGCAACTGAAGGCCTGTAGGGATCTCTGGACAGTCGACACATACAGCTTTCTGAGCGGCGTCTGGGGATCGCAGGAGGGAGAGGTGGGGGGGGGGGGGGGGGGGGTAGGTGGAGTGTAAGGTGGTTTGGCGTTTGATAGTAACACACCTTGTGTCCGAGTTGTCTTGCTTTACTCTTTGACTTCTTTTTTGAGGTGGAGGAGGGCAGGAAGGAAGGGGGTGGGGTGGGGTGGGGGTGGGGGGGCTTACCACTTGGTTTCCCTTTCCCGGCTGGTATTATTAACCACCAACCACTGTAGGCTTTGGAGGCTTTGGAGGTAGAGAGGTGCGGCGGAAATCCTGCTTTCAGGACGGCTGTTCTGAGACTGAAGCGAATGCGAGTCGTGTGAACTAGCGTTTGTTGGTCCCAGACTCTTGAGGTCTTCTTTCACAGGAGGGATCTCCGCTCTTGTGTACCAGCTGCTTGCGTTTGTGGTAAACACTCTCCTTCGCACACACAGACAGATCTATGATAGCGGTTGGCTCCAGGCACTTCGAACAAATCACTGATTTTGACTTTTTAAAAATTTGTTCTTGATGATAGCTTCTGGCAGTAAACAGGCCTGTTTTCAGTGATTTTTTTTTTCAGGGAGGCGGGGGTTAGCATCAAAAGATCTGTACTCTACGCTTTCATAATATATCCCGGTGTCAACTTGGCCTGAGAGATACAGACACCTGCAGTGTTTGTCATCAATTTGAGCAACACTTTCAGAGACGCGTCCATTAAAGGGCATGGAAATTTACTGTATGGCTCCAGCCTTTCCAACTGAGACTGGAACAAGTTCGTCTGTGGATATGAGCTGTTCTAGAAAAAAAAAAAAAAAAAAAAAAAAAAAACAACAACCAACTGACCAACCAACCGACCAGCCAAACAGAATCCCGAAAAACAAATGGTTTCTGATAAGAATCAGACACACAACCTCCCAGTGTGGAATCCTCGACTCTAAACCACTGCGCCCTCGGCAGCTGGTCAAAGTGTAAGCGATCTTGCCAAGTACACAATGAACCTCTATCATGTCCGTTCGCCTTGTGGTGAGGTGAGAGGCCTGTCGTACGCCGCTTTCTCCCAAGCTGTCTCCCAGGTCTCTACCATCAAGCACAGTCATCTTGTCTGACTATCGTGAATAACAATGCGCCAGAAATCATAGCTGTGTGGACGAAGCCTCCCTTTAGGGAAGTTCCGACAATGTATTTTGTCTTGTCACACGTGCGCGGGAACCCCTTCTCTCTCGCGCTCTCGCACACTTGCGCGGGAACCCCTCCCCCCCCGCACATCTCTCTCTCTCTCTCTCTCTCTCTCTCTCTCTCTCTCTCTCTTCTTACACACACACACACACACACACACACACACACACACACACATATATATATATATATATATATATATATATATAGATATATAAGAGAGAGAGAGAGAGAGAGAGAGAGAGAGAGAGAGAGAGTAACAAAGAGACGGACAGCGACAGAAAAATAAAGAAAAAAGGAAGGAATTCATGCGGTAAGGTGAGACAACAGTCTGGTCATGGCGAAAGGAAAAAATGGAAACGGGAGAGCAACACGCTGTCAAGGGGGTGTTGAATAGCACACCAGAGACAGGAGTCGTGGTGGGGAAAGCGCTTCATCAGTCACAGGCGCGATCTCTTTTCTATGTGGAGACGGAAATTGCTGCATACCACCATCCTGACACGTTGATCATTTACTGTTAAGTACAGAAGGGAGGAAAACAAAGCGTTCAGTGTAATACATAGTACGTGGTTTCAGACATCCACGACAGCCTTATGTTATAGACAGGAAACATGCAATCGATCAGAATTCATTTTCACATGATCACGAACCAATGCGACAATCAGATCTTAAGCGTTCACGAAAGCTTTTCTATACAGTCCGTACTGCTACAGAATAAATCAACTTCAGTTAAAACGCGATAACTTTGACAGCATCATTCATTTTTTTTTTTTCTGCAAACTGACAGTGGAAAATTGAGTTTGTTCTTGTGCGGCTTTTCAAGTTCCCACTGATTTGTGCCATCTATGTCTGTTTTGCATTGTTTACGAATATGCCAGTCAGATTTGTTTTGGGAAATTACGAGGGCTGACTGCCAGACCCAGTATCTCTCTTATATATATATGCATATGAGATACTGGGTCAATAATTAATAAAACAGGAGTACGAATGGTCTTTTCCGTTCACGAGTATCTCCTCTCCTTGAAAAGTCACCTCGATATTTTGTTCAGTTCTGTCCTTGAATGTCCAGCTATATCCTGTGTGTTGTCCATGAATAGTGACGTACTTCTCTTCACTGACTGTCATTGCATTGTCTATGAACAGCGATACACTTCCCTTGCTTGACTTTTATTTCTACGTCCATCAACCGTGACGGGATTCCTTTGTTCTGATAAGGGTCAGGTTCCTGTGGCTGATTCCTCTTTATTGTTCGTGGATAAGGACAGGTTTTGTGTGGCTGATTCCTCTTCATAATCCATGGATAAGGACTGGTTTCCTTTGGCTGACTTCATCTTCATTGTTCGTGGATAAGGAGAGGTTTCTTCTTGCTGATTTTCATTTCGTTGTCCATGAAAAGTGACAGCCTTTCCTTTTGGCTGACATCCATTTCATTGTCCATGAAAAAGATGACATTTCCTTGGCTGATTTCGTTTTCTCCATGAACAGCAGCAGCTTGTTTTTGGCTGATACTCATTTCATTGACCATGAAAAGTGATACGCTTCCCTTCTTTGGCTTTTATTACATCTTCCAT
>JADBJO010016584.1:12500-15000 GCA_016801955.1 Conus betulinus | reverse complement strand
GACATACACACACAAACAAATGCCCTTAATGGGAAAGAAACTGCGACCTCCTAGTCTGCAAGTCTGCAATGCAGACCCTTGCAACACGTCTTCAGTAGGAAGGTGACTCTCTTGATGTTTCTGAGGTCGGGAAGCGTTGTCATGAGAGCGAGTATCAGGGCCAGCCGCGTACGTCCGAACTTTCTTTGTTAAGCTGCCCTCTAATTCAGACTCCAGACACCCGAAGCGGTTCATTCCTTCCACTGGAAGTCAGTTCAGCATGCATTCGTGTGGCGTATGCACTTTGGAACTGGTAAGAAAGTTTCGCTGACTTTCCTTCTTTTTTTTTACGATTTTTTTTTTTTTTTTCAAAGTGACAAGTTCGTTGCCTCTCAATCCGTAGATCTCATCAGCGAAACACAGGCTGCACCGAGGCCGCCGCACGTGGGATGTCAAAACTTAGAAGCGCTCTCTGCACTGTGCACTCCTGGTGCACGTTGAACAGAATAGGAGAAGGGAAGTACCTTGACACACTCTCACAGTTTTCTTCAGATGAAATCTCTGAGGACTGTCCTCAGAATAACAGAGCTATGGACGTCTGTAGAATGCTGCTGTGTCTGGATGAAGGTTTTTTTTGGAGGCAAAAGTTATAGTCCCCTATGACCTGCCGCAAAACTTCATGTCACACACAGTCAACGGCTCTCTTGAAGTCGATGGGGGTGAGGGTAGAGTATCTGGTTGGTGTTGTGTTGACGGCACTTGTCTGTCAGCATTTCGCCATTGAAGAGTTCCTTTTCTGGCCTGTTTCCTGTCTTTCCTACGGCAGAAAGTTGCTGTTTGTTCGCCTTAGGCTTTTTCTGAAGGTTACGGTTGGAAAGATTGAGAACACGCTTCAATCTTGGAAAGGTCCTCAAAGAATGAAGGGGAGTGGGGAGGGATCAGTGAGGGAGAAGGGAGGTGTAGGGAACAGGGAGATTGGGAGAGTTTAAAGAGTGGGAGAATAAAGTGTGTGCGTCCTTACCAGCCACCGTGGCGAAGTGGTTAGCGTCGCGGACTCCCGGCTGGGAGGTCGTGGGTTCGAATCCATCAGAGTCATGTGGGTTTTTCCGCCCCGACCGACTTCTACCCAGAGTTGAGTTTGCTGCGGACTCAGTTGGGAAGACTGGGACCAACCAGCCGAGCTTCATCCACTTAATGGATGGTTTCTGAGAGTGTTGCTCAAATTTCCTGACCAACACTGCAGGTGCCTGTATCTCTCTCGGGCCTGGTTGACGCCGGGATATATTATGAAGGAAAGCGTAGAGTACAGCCCTGTTGTGTAGTCTCAGACTGAAATGGAAACCCGTAGCATCATCTTAATCATCCTCATTCTCATAGATCAGCATAAAAAAAAGTCTCAAATTCTGTGGCCCTTCATGCCCTGCTCTCATGGTGACCTGAATTTCGATGTCCTCTCCCATGTCTGTGTCCTTGGTTTGTTTCCGTCGGGGTCACCGGTATCGGCAAGTCCATGGGGGCTATCGTTGGATAGGCGTGGTGCGCCCTCCGGAGGGAGAGCTCAATCACGCCAAAGCAATTATTTGCCGTCAGTAGCGGGGCTTAGTAGGTGGTGTCCTGCGTATGTTAGATCAGAACAGGCGCCACTGAACACCACCGAAGTGACTCGGCAGCAGTGCAGTGTCTCCTCCGGTGGTTTGCCTCTTGACGACTTGACACTGACTGCTGCCTGTGGATTGCCGGTGCCGGGGCTGCAGCGGGCGACCGGGCTATGGCTGTGGACGGGGTGTCGGAATGAGCGGCGTGGGTGCACTGCCTCTGAGGTGGCGCAGAGGTTGGGACCGCAAAAAAAAAAAGAAAGAAAAAAAAAAGAAAAAAAAGGTGTATGCTTCCTTCTCAGAGTCTGCTGTTTTGACGCTTTGGTTTTGCCTTTAATTTTCAACTGCCATTCTTTTTTGTGGGTGGTGGTGGTGGTAGTAGTAAACGATTTATCTCCACTTGCTCTCTCTCTCTCTCTCTCTCTCTCTCTCTCTCTCTCTCTCTCTCTCTTATTTCTACCCGAGAATCTGCCATAGCTGAATACAGGTGGTGTGAATTCAGTATGCCGGGTAGCAAGAGACACGTGCTGTAGTTACAACACAGACATATGAGAAGACCAAGCAAGCAAAGCACTGCATTCTCATATCGACACATGCGCGGCTCTTTCAGACCTTTGAATACGAAGAGCAAACTTACTCTGTTTTCAAGAAAACTGAAAAATAAACAAACAACCCCCCCCCTCCAAACACACACACACACACACACACACACACACACACACACACCAACAAACAAACAAACCCAAAACACAAATAAAAACCAACAAAAAAACCCCGGCACTCTGGGAAGGACAAAACCAGGAAGAAGGAGCAAGCTAACGATTTGTTCCTCTTTGGGGCGACCTCATGCACGAGGCAGTTAATATCATGTAGATAATTTTGCATATAATGCCCTTTTGAAATGAAACTGCCAAACGGTAGTTTCC
>JADBJO010016584.1:0-2500 GCA_016801955.1 Conus betulinus | reverse complement strand
GAGGGCGAGACACGAGGAGAGAGGAGGGACGAGAGAGAGAGAGAGAGAGAGGAGAGTCATGCGGGAGGAGAGAGTCAGGTCAGCCGTGAAATAATGCCAGCCCAGGTCGAGTGTCCAGTGAAGCGTGCAGATTAATCACGTTCTTCCGCTAAGTTGATGCGTCGTCCGCCCTGGATTGGTATCCATTTGTGCTTTGTTACACCCTTTGATGCAGCTCCACGGAGCCAGTACATGGAGCCCGAGAGACGAGAGAGAGAGGAGAAGAGCGTGAGAGAGGAGAGAGAGAGAGAGACGACAGAGAGAGGAGAGCAGAGCTACGAGAGGGGGAGAGAGGAGAGCGAGAGAGATCTTTCTGCCATCACTCGGTTGTTTTTTTTTGTTAAATGTGCACTCGGTTTTTTTTTGGCTGTTCTCAAGGCCTGCATGTTTCCTTTTCACACCAATGCCAGGATTACTGTACAAGAAAGACCCCAAAACAGCGAGCTATTTCACCATTGTTGATCGTCTTTGACTCTGTGTGCAAGTGTGTTCTTTTTTTTTTTTTTTTTTTTTTTTTTACACATAGGTTGTACCAACGCCAGGAACTATTGTTCTTCCTACAGCCTCTCTGTTTTTCAAACGTCTCAATATTTTCCCGTCTCCTAGCCGTATGTTTTTCACGCCATGGTAAAAACAGACATCACTTTACACAGTTCATTTTTTCTCTAAGCCACAAAGCGTGGGAGATTAGTGTTCCTGTCAGGACACAAGTGATGGAATCCAATTAAAAGCAGACACCAGTTTAATCCAGTTGGTTTCTTTAGCCACAAAGCGTAGGAGATTAGTGCTCATGTAAGACTAGTTGATGACATCACTCTCTTTAGATGAGCATTTTTACCTCGAGGTAGAGGATTATGTAACCAAAGGTGTTAAAATACTATCAGCGGTGTATCTGTCAGGAACAAATCAAACTTAGCCTTGGTGTGGGTCGGGTAATCTTGATTCCATGGGTGTGAAAGAAGCTGATCCAATGGTGTACACTATATCTAGACGTTACACGAGTCAACACTTCGTAGGAACCCCTTCAGTGTTGACTTCCAATCTAGTGAACAAAGTATGATTTATTCATGCCATTTTACTAGCTAACAATTTACATTTTAAATTATGGTTGCTTTTCGTTAAAGGAAAATACCCTAAAATGTTTTTCAAAATGTATACGTGTTTTTTTATTGAACGCAATTCCCTCTCCGTTTTTAATTTTTTTTCCCCATGGTTTTAAATTTACAGGGCTTTTTTTTTATCGAAGCAAGTTTTTTTAATGGCCAGAATCGGTTTAAGCAGGCACATTTATGATAAAGCAAACTGTAGCAGGCACATTTATGATACAACAAACTGTAGCAGGCATATTTATGATACAACAAACTGTAGCAGGCACATTTATGATGTAACAAACTGCCGATTTCTTTTCTGTTTCTGAGCATAGTGATTGACAAAAAAAAATAAAACTCATTCGTTCGTGAATTGTTGTCAGTTTCGGGTGATTTTTTCCCCCTTGTTTTGCCAGACTTTTGTTACATTATTCATTGTGGTGTGTTGTGTGTGTGTGTGTGTGTGTGTGGTGTGTGTGTGTGTGTGTGTGTGTGTGGTGTGTGGCTTGGCTGTGTCGTGTGTGTGTGTGTGTGGTGGTATGTGTGTGTGTGTTTTGTGCTTGCGTGCGTGCGTGTGTGCGTGCGTGCGTGTGTGCATGCGTGCGTGGTGTGTGTGTGTGTGTGTGTGGTGTGTGTGTGTGAAAATGAAGTAACCCAACATTTTTTTTTAAAACCAGGTAGCCTGACCTAACCATCACGTTTACGATCTGCACGTGCAAATCACAACACAAGTACGGCCTTTGATGATGAAGGATAGTTGTGTCACCACCAAGTTCCAAGGTACGGTTGATAGCGCTGCTGCTTTCAGTTTTCGGGCTAGTCCCTCGACACAGCTATGTCTAAAAGGATTATGCATCTGTAGCACCTCTGTGCCAGCCCCGAAAACGCTAACTCACAATATCACTGTATGTCAATAGCACTTTTTTTTTTGGGGGGGGGGGGGGGGGGGGGGGGGGGGGGGGGGTGGGGGGATTGGGGGGGGGGGCGTGGAGGGGGAGGTCTGTCTGTTGTTTCTTATCCTCAACCTTCAGAGAGTTCTCACAAGTTTCATGGACGAAGCCATAACAGATGCAAGATGCCACACAAGCCTTGCACTGGCCGCAGACGAGTAATGTCCACTGTTTTCATTATTGTGTATCTCGCTCAGCCCTCCTCCCTCTCCCGTCCCCCACCCCCCCCCCCAACCCCTCCCTCGCGCTCTCTCTGTCCATACCCATGTCCGTCTCTCTGCTTTGTCTGTCTCTGTATGTCTGTGGTCTGTCTCTCTTGATTAAACTTTTGTTACCCTCTTGGGCGAAGGGCCTGTAGTAGAAAACTCTGAAATTGCTATTAATACCCCTCGGGACAAAAGAATTTGTCTTGTATTCTCTATC
>JADBJO010016583.1:37500-40138 GCA_016801955.1 Conus betulinus | reverse complement strand
GGGATGATGGGTTGAGGGGAAAGCTGGAAGGTGCGTGGGGTGTGTGTGGTGTTTGGCCGGGGTGGGGGGGGGGGGGGGGGGGGCGGGCGGGGCGTCCAAGAGCTGAACTAGATCGGGAGCACAGTCGCATAGGATTTATCGATGCTAAGTTGTGCGTTGGGGAGCTTGGTTTGAAGAGGGAGGGGGGTCTGGAGAGAGAGAGAGAGGGAGAGAGGCGAGAGAGAGAGAGATATCGACTAGCGCTAGAGAGGCGATAGAGAGATAAGAGCGATAGAGAGAGCGCGAAATACCCGGACACCCGACATAATTCAAAATGAGAAAAAGTCAGCAACCCCTGGAATTTGTCGTGTACATGATTCACAATTACCATTTTCGAACCCAATAACACATCGTTTCTTACAGCACAATCCCCTGAGCATTGTATTAAAAGTAAATGAACAATGGAGAGAGAGAGAGATGAGAGAGAGAGTAAGAGGAGAGAGAGAGAGAGTGTGTGTGTGTGTGTTTTTGTGTGTTTGTGTTGTGTTTGTGTGTGGTGTGTGATGACAGAGTGAGAGAGAGAGAGAGCGAAGGAGAGAAGAGCGCGAGAGAGAACCGACAGACAGCAGTGAAGGGAAAAAAAGGCACATTGACATTATGTACAGAACAGTAGATAATACAAGAAGTCACTTGCTTGTATGGTTGAAATAAATGAACGGGGGGAGAAGATAGAGAGAGAGAGAGAGAGAGAAGAGAGGAAAGAGAGAGAGGAGAGGAGCGAGAGGAAGATCGATGAGAAGAGATAGAGAGAGAGAGCGAGAATCGAGAGAGAGAGAGCGAGAGGAGAGCCTTTAATTTTAATGCCACCGGCCTGTATACAATTATACAATTTAATACTGAGTGAATCAAAGTAAATAACCAAGGACAACACGAGCAAAAACAGGAATTACATTGGCATGTGAACTAAGCAACAAAAAACCTTAAACAAACAACAGCATTCGTTTACAATAGTGCAGCTCTAACTCTATCTAAATCGTATATCTACTATCTTAAATGCATAAATATATCATCCATTGCTAGATGATTTATTTAGACATTACGTCTTTCAGATTTGTAACTTCGGCTAAGCATTCTTCATAATAAAGTAAGTTGGGGTAAGTACTTTGCAAATATTTTCCCTTCGAAATACATGTTTGACATTCTAACAAAACGAAGTTCATGTCTTATCCTATTACAAAGCTGGCATGCCTTTGATTTTTCATTATCTCTGTTACTTATTTCAGATCAACACATTCCAATTCTTAATCGAGTGAAGCTAACAACGAAATTTACTAGTAGTGATAGCTGCCATAATTTCTTCTTGGCATGATTTGAAAGACATATATGTCTTAAACTTCACTGTTTGAGAAAATTTTGAATGCCATCTTCTGAACAGTCGATCACTCTCGCTGTCTCTGCTTTAATTCCTTAAGAAATAGTGTCTTCCCACCCCTCCATTGATCCAACATTGAAAAACCAAAGTATCCAACAAGTTTTAACATATCTAGACCAGCTTGGGGATTTTACAATATAATGACGTCATGGTAAATGCGGGGGATCTTATTCAGTAGAGAGCGAGAGAGAGTGTATAAGAAGAAATAAGAGAAGCATACGAGACAAGACTCACAACTTCAACACAAACACTAGATACAGACACACAACCAAACGACTAATCTATGGAGAAAGACAGAGACTTACCGAACAAACATCAAGTAGAGAAACTCAAGAAAGCATCCCACTTACCTTAACGTATTACCTCCCTAAACGCTGACGGAAAGTTAGAGAGTGACCTGCCACACTAGTAAGTAACTCAAGATCATCCCACTTACCTTTACGGCCCGACGCCCCGTACGGACGACTACGCCACCCCCCCCCCCCCCCCCCCCCCCCCCGCCCCCCCCCCCCCCCCCCCACATCCCCTACCTCACCGCTCTGTCTAACCGCTGACCCCATCGCCACCCACCTACCATCCCACGTCGACCATCCCACGCCTCTTCTCCGCCCACCCTTCTCTCCTCCTCTTCCTCTCCTCCTATCACAACAAACAAAACGCCCAGCGCGCTCGCACAACCACACACACACACCACACACACACACCCACACACACACCGAACACACACACACCATAAACTACATACAAACACAACAATCTGGACATAAAACCCACACACACAACAACACAGCACACTCTCCTCTCGTCTCTCTCTTCTGCTCCCCCTCTATCTCTCTCTCTCTATCCCTCTCTACTAAATCTCTGTCTCTCTCACCCGCACTACCTTCACCCCCCACACCACATAACACACACACACACACCCACACACACACCACACACACCACCACACACACCACACACACACACACACACACACACACATACACACTACACACTACACACACACTACACACCACACACACACTAACCCGCACCACACACACACTCGCACTTACACACACAGTGCCCCCACTTGCACTCCCTCTTCCACGCAGCCTACTCGAGGAAGTAAAAAATGTTTCGCTCCGATCTCTCCGGCAATTAGCGGCAGCTGTCAAATATTTTACAGTCCAAATATTCGGCATCGGGCTGGCAGCGACTGCCCCCTGCTTATCGGGGCCAACATCC
>JADBJO010016583.1:17500-20000 GCA_016801955.1 Conus betulinus | reverse complement strand
TACAGAGGCATATCTCTTTTATGCATAACCAGCAAGATTTTCACAGCAATTTTGAATAGAAGATTATATAACTGGGGCAGAACAGGAGAATAAAATAAGTAAAGAACAAGCTGGTTTTAGGAAAGGCTACTCAACAGTAGACCATATACATACGCTTATTTCAATGATAAGCAACTGCCTTTATGGGAGACGAAGAAGCAAGTTATATATAGCCTTCATTGATTTCCAAAAGGCATTTGACACAGTTAACAGAGAAAAGCTTTGGGAGGTATTGAAAAAACACAACATTTCTACTAAGATGTTAAACATGTTTAAAAGGCATATTTAAAAAAGTCCAAGCTTGCGTCAGATGTAGTTCAGGACTGACAGATATCTTCGACTGCCCTTTAGGAGTGAAGCAGGGATGCTTATTATCTCCCCTGATCTTCTCATTATTAATATCTGAAGTTGCAGAAAATGTAGTAAGAAAAGGTAGACATGGGTATCAGTTCATTACTGGAACGCCAGAAATATTTATACTACTATTTGCAGACGACATCGCATTAATTTCTTAACCCCAGCTGGATTACAGAATCAAATAAGAACTTACAAGAGACATCTGATACACTAGGACTAACTGTAAATCTTCAAAAGACTAAAATTATGGTATTCAGAAAGGGAGGATATCTAGGGAGGAGAGAGAAATGGTTCTATAAAAGGGAGGAAATTGAGGTAGTAAATAATAATATAAATATTTAGGGTACACACTTACAACAAAACTTTCAGTAGACATATCACTAGCCGAATACGCTGGTAGAGCTAAAGGCAAAGTGGCTGAAGTAATGAAAACTATGTATACTTTAGGACACGTAGACAAAAAAAATCTATTTTAAACTCTTTGATACGCAAGTGAAATCACTATTAATGTATGCAGCAGAAATATGGGGTTTAACTAGTTACAGAGCGGTAGAAAACATACACTTATTCGTATGTAAAAAGTTCTTAGGAGTAGGTAAAAAAAACTCCGAACCATCTAGTATATGGAGAATTAGGTAGATATCCGCTAATTGTGGATAGTACAATTAGGGCAATACGCTATTGGTTCAGAATTCTGAAGATGGACCCAAATAGATTACCTAGACTAGCTTACGAAAGAGAGAAACCCGAAATAAATAAAATACATAATTGGCCGTTTGGCATAAAAAATTGTCTAGACCGTTTTGGATTTTCAGAAGTTTGGTTATTCGAAGGAGTAGGTAATGAAAATAGCTTCATTGCTTTTACTGAAACAAGAATGATAGACTGTTACAAACAAAAACTGGCATGAAAAGAATGAAAATAGTGATCGTTTTCTAATTTACAACACATTTAAATTTCTTCATCAAACAGAAAAATATCTGCATGTAATTACCATTGCTAAATTTAGAAATGCTCTGACAAGGCTAAGAATAGGTACAAGTGAACTCCATGTCAATAAAAAATACACTGACAGTACAGCATTAACATCTTGCCCTTTTTGTGTCCCGAAGTAGAAACTGAACTTCATTTCTTAACAGCATGTCCCAGTTATAATACATTTAGAGCTAAATATATCCACAAGCACTTTAATAATATGCAAACTATCACCCTTCACAGAATATTACAGAATGAATAATACTGAAATACTACGAGACATTGTTATGTTCACTTACTATGCTATGAAACACAGAGAGAAGCTGATGCAATCAACATAAACATAGTAAGATAAGAGTACATAGCGACGCATGGAGTACAAGCCAGATATCAGTGAACAGCAAAAGCGGCCAAATAGCAGGCTTTGAGTGCGAGCCACGCTGTACGGAAAGAAAAGAGGCAGATTAAGGAATTGCTACCTCGTTGAAACTATTCTATATGAACCTTATGTTCTATGTGTGTATGAACACATGTTGTTAGTAGTACTTTAATTAGGTCTATAGTGGTTAATTGCTAAATTCAAGTGTATTATGTGTACATGTAAAATGGAGTAATGGTGCCTGTGTGACCCAATTTGACACGGATTCTTTGTGTATGGACAGGGTGTCTCACAATAAATGGCGCGGCGGATTCTCCGCGCGTGAATTCTGAATTCTGAATTCTCTCTCTCTCTCTCTCTCTGTACCTCCCCGTGTGTGTGTGTGTGTGTGTGTGTGTGAGAGAGAGAGAGAGAGAGAGAGAGAGAGAGAGAGAGAGAGAGTGTGTGTGCGTGCGCGCGCGTGTGTGCATGTGCGTGTGTGCGTGTGCGTGGGCGCACATGTTAATCTCTGTGTGTGTGTGTGTGTGTGTGTGTGTGTGTGTGTGTGTGTGTGTGTGTGTGTGTTAGTTAGTTCTTTAGTTTAACGTCTATTCACTATAAGTGTTTATTAGACGGAAAAAAAAAGTGTGTGTGTGTGTGTGTGTGTGTGTGTGTGTGTGTGTGTGTGTGTGTGTGTGTGTGTTGTGTGGTGTGAGAGAGAGAGAGAGAGAGAGAGAGAGAGAGAGAGAGAGAGCGTGCGTATGAGTGTGT
>JADBJO010016583.1:5000-7500 GCA_016801955.1 Conus betulinus | reverse complement strand
GGCACAAAAAGTGACATCATTTTCTACACACAGCCATTTTTCCAGTACATCTCCACAGGTAGGTGCCAAGAAAAAAGTTGATTGCAAATTTTTACACATCACAAAATGGTTTCATCTCTTTTGACACAAGAAATAAATCCACAACACTACTGCCATTTGGGGGGATACAAAAGTAAGTTCTCCGTCTGGATCCATTGCACAAGCACCATTCAAAATCAACAAATCAAACAGAAAACAAAAGTCTAACAATGATCTGCCAAAATTATTAATTATTGTGTCTTTTTGATGAACGCTCTAAAACATAACCTTCATCATCATCATCATCATCATGATCATAATTAAGCATGTTTTTCCTCATTTGCTTGTTCACTAGCTGTTTCTGGGCATTCATTCATATCACCACACACAAGCAAATAAACATCATCTTTGTCAATATTTTGTAATACATTTTCTTCTAGAATGAGTATCCCATCTTTAAGTTCTGTTAAATTGTATGCAGGTCCACCTTCAGGTACATATATAACATGCAATCAGTATAACATCTTTGTTCAGCCCCCAACACACATTTATCAATTTTAAACAAACATCACATTATTGCATTCCACCTCAATTTGTGAAATATAAAACTTGCAAACTTATTTTCGTACCAGCAACAATGTGCCACCAGAGTTTCTGCCGTGAACAGATAATTTTCTTGCAGGAGCACAGAATTTTGCGTGCGTAATCAATAAAAACAGAACTGAAATCGAAGGAGTCATCATCATAAATGTTTCTGTCAACAAACGTTCTGTCAAACAAAACGAAAGTCAAAAGAAAAATATAATCAATAAAGGAGGCATCTGCAAGTTTTTGTTGTAACAAATTTTCTATGTTATACGACGACAGAAAGGATAACTCTTTGATACAATGATCCGCCCTGTCCTACTTAGGTGATTTACGAGGAGCGCCAGAACGGAGAGACCTGCCGTGTGACACATTTCTATCACGTGCCTGAGCTGCTTCGTTCGATTGAAAAGACCGCCCGCACAAATAATTGTGCAGAAACCGTCGGTCTGGTCCCCCTCGCGCTCGCGCTAACTGTACCACCCACTGTTTTTTTGCACGCGCACCCCCAGTTCCCTGCTGCCTACTTGGTGTGTTAACACTGTCGCTGTGTTGTCCCTGGCTACCCGGTGCTCGGTTTGCACGAGACTGAAAGTCAGCATCAGGGTCAGTCACAACGCAAGGTATATTTTCACTGGCCGAAAGTTGGTCACGTGGGTCAGGGGATCCTGATGTGACGTCACCTGGCTGGCTGGTCGCGGTTTGCCGAGAGGGAGGGAAGAGGGCTGGCCCCACATTCTGTCGATCAGCTGTGCGTGGCTGGGAAACCCCTGGCTGAGGAACTCCTGGCTGGGAAACCCCTGGCGTAACACTAGGTGATGCTGGTAGCACTTCCATGTGGCCCCCTGGGATCGGGTCTCCGAGGGCCGATCGTCAGCTTACCTCGTACAAAGAAGGCTGATTTCCCCTCTCTCTTGGCAGTAGCAACCAGATCTGCTTGCCTTCGAGTCAGATCATTGGCAAGTCTGACCCCTTTCTTTTCCAGATTGCTCCTGAGTGTTTTATCTTGG
Source organism: Conus betulinus (assembly GCA_016801955.1). Classification (NCBI taxonomy): domain Eukaryota; kingdom Metazoa; phylum Mollusca; class Gastropoda; order Neogastropoda; family Conidae; genus Conus; species Conus betulinus. Next base: position 5,887 of record JADBJO010016583.1, on the reverse strand, counting down.
ATGAGAGCCATTTTGTCTTTCCATCGTTTTAGTTTGACAATCATAGGCCTGTATTCACCCATTCTAGCTTGTCCAACACGATGTGCTCTCGCAATATCGTTCTCCCCCACCCATGTTCTGTTATTATCCACACTGTTGAGAGTTACACACACACAGCACGTGCACATGCATCATAGTCCTCTTTGTCACTGACAGATGCCACACCAAACATACGTAGTAGTTTTCTCGTCTTGAATGGGCTTCTAATTTGTCAAGATCGTCGTATAGTTTTACCGACTTCTTCCTTCAGTTCAGAGATCTGAGATGACAGATGGGCACATTCATTTCTTCTTTCCACTGTTTCACCATGCAAGTTACCTATTTCAGCAGACATACCTTCTATTCTGTCAGAGAACCTTGCATTATCGTGTTTCCAGTTTGCAACAACGTTGACTAATGTCTTCACATCTTTCTGAAACTTGTTGCAGATTGTCTTTGATAGTGTTTAACTCTGATCGTACAAGCACGTTATGTTCCGACTGTTCCCCTCTCATCAGTTTCATTTGGTCGTTTTGTTTTTGCTCTCGTAGCTGTGACTGGATAGCTGCTAGTATTTCAGTGAGGGCATCTCACAGGACACAAAGCCTTGCTTCACCTCTGTTTTCTGTTGAAACTGCCTGCCAGGCCCCCCGCTCTCACGTGAAGGTACACACCTTTCCCATCTTCTCCTGCTGCGCAGAATGATCAGGCCCCGGGTTGACCTGAATGTCGCCACTCAACAGGATTCTCCACACTGACAGCACAGCGTTGGCAGCACACAGAGAGACGAGCACTAACACATGTAGGGCACTGTAGGAATGGCCTTGACTGTTCGGGAGCCACGCGCGTTCTCCGTGTGCGGCATTGTT
>JADBJO010016582.1:32500-40138 GCA_016801955.1 Conus betulinus | reverse complement strand
TTAGGTGATATTAGATGATACACAGTTATGAAATCATACTCCGAGGATTTTCATGAACACTTATGCAAACCATTATTCATATTTCCTAGAACATGAAAACCTCATAATAATCTAGCACCTTTGGTTTGATCAGTAGTCGTGGTGGTATTAATGTTGCTTGGATCCTATAGAAATATAGCATATATTTTAACAGTTATCAATAATAACACCTTTCTCCTTGTTGATGTAGGACAATCCAATCATAAGTGGTGCACAGAAATAAGTCTTTGGCAGATGTGGTTAACCTAAACATGGTATTTGCTTCAGTCAAGTGTCTTTAGCATGTGGGCGGTGCATCAGACTCTGTGTTATAAAAACAAAAAAACCCGTAGGCCAACAAAATTATGCTTTACTTTAACTATTTCTGGTGGTGAAAATATGAAGCAGACAATTTCAGACATTTGGTATTTAAAAACATTTTTATTTTTCCGCTGGTGATGAAAAGTGTAACAGACATTTGGAATTTTCATTTTATTTTCTTGTGTTTATTGTTTTACAACATGATAAGCTGATATTCCATTTTGAACCTAAACCACAATGTAATGGTACCCAGCTGAAGTTGGTGCCTTTACTTCATGAGTAGTGCATTTTCTTTTGTTGGGAGACCAGGTCTAATTCTAAGTAGCAATATGATACTGATGATCTCGTTTACGTCCCAGTTGACATCTAGTCCATGAGGGAGATATCAGTGCTGTATGTTTTAAACTCTTTCCCTGACAGCACAAAGGTTTCCAAAAATGCCTTCAGTATTTTGCCAGTTTATATGGTTCTGTATAATTATTGACCCCCCAGAATACATAGATTTGATGAAGATTCATCCGGCCATCTTTGAGATATGTTGCACACAGACGGACTTCTAGAAATGACATAACGCTGTCCCGTTTTGCATTCCATGTTGCACACAGACGGACTTCTAGAAATGACATAACGCTGTTCCGTTTTGCATGCCATGTCTGCACATGTGGTTAATATATGCAAGACACAAACATGAAATCCTCATGCAAATGTCAAATTCATGCATCTAAATGACACAAGGAATCCAGCATGAGAGAACTGCAAGCTTTGTTGCCTGTGCCGAGGAACCTACCCATGATGCATTAGATGATTAGACGAACTAGAATTGTCAGGTGAAGAGTTTGATGTTGACTTTAAGTTTTAATTGAAATGTCCCAGAAAATAGATCACCCTGTGGATGTAAAGCGTTCAACATCCGATTTTGTTAACATTAAATTAAGTGAGTAATTTCATTACTTTGTCAACTCATCCATGACCAGTTGATGGAGGGAATGCCACATGTGATCAATACTTTCAGCCATGCTGAGTCCAATTGTCCATCGCCGTGCTATAGTGGACTTCAGATCACTTCAGCACTGCCCATGTCCTTTTTCATCCTAGTTCACACTGGATGCTGATGAGTCTCTATAAAAATTCACGGAATACTGTCACGCACTATGGTGTCTTTAGGATGCATAGCTCATCTTTATTGAACATGTACTCATGAACAGAGCAAAGGCACCCGTAGTTGTGTATGCAAGTTGAGCTGTAAGCAACTTGAGCAAAATCCAGCTCTATCCCCCTTCATTTACCAGACACCGCCAGTGTAACCCCCCACCCCCCCCCTCCCCGCCACCCACCCGTCTCTAGATTAATAGTACTATCATGATCACTCAGCTGAACATTTCAAGATCATGAGGTGAACAGCAGTTTGCAATCTTTATTTCTCCTTTTCTTTTTTTTTTTTTCTTTTCAGTTTCTTCTCTTTTTGTGCTCAAGTTCTTTGTTCTCTTTGCAGAAATGTCAGCAGAACTAGAGAGCTACATCCAGCATGCCAGTGCCAGATTTCCACAGACGTCCGGCAGTAAGTGTCACATGACTGTAAAGCAGACATCAGCAAGTGGAGTCCTTTTTTTGACCTTGACCTTCAATGACGTCCGCGCCCTGCCAGAGTTCTTGCAGAGTCGACCAGCGCTGTTTTGGCCAGACACGGGCAGTTTGGCATCCCGTGAGTTTGGGAGAAACTGTCAGATGGGTGGAGTCTGTGTGCAAGCTCTTTGGCTTCCTCACTGGGCTGATGGAACATTTTAGGGGTCGGTCGGACTGTTAGGGGTGTTCAGTGTCTGGTCCTCAGTGGAATGACAAAAGTTCTCTGCACCGCCTGAGGTATAGCGCCCTGCATGCATGCGTGTGTGTTATGCCAGCAACATGACTCCAAAGCTCTTGATCAGATTTTCAGTACATTTTATTTTTTTTTTGTGTGTGTGTTTCTTTTTGAGTCAGCATCTACAAGTGCACCAAATTTCTGGGCGTAGAAGTCAACACTGGGAAAAAAAAATAATGATGAAGTGATGAATTAAACAACAGCAGCAATATGATTTTACAGAAGCAAAATACATGAGCTCAGTTAAGCGTTATGCCTGTAAGCACATATGGACTGCGTTTATTGATCAGCACTTTTTTTTTTTCATTTTCTTTTCAGTGGGGTGAAATGGAGGCATGGAGGGTCATTTTTACGTGGGTGTGTGATGTAGAAAGAATGACACTACCGTTGGAGCATGTGTAGTGTTTAAACTCTTTCTGCTAACATTTTTTTTTTAAGAACCGGCAGCTTGTTTTGTAGGAACATTGGGAGTTCTTTCAGTTACACATAGCAAGCCGTAACATCCTTTATCCCCCTTATGGAAGATCTTTATCCCCCTTATGGAAAACCTTGTCAGATATGCTATTCATTTTACTGGTTTATGTATGTCACCTTTCCCTCAGTTCAGCCTTACCACAGTCAAAGACATCTTCATGTTGCGACCCCCCACCCCCACCCCATTCCCCCAAGTCTCATACTTTTTGTGCCTTGAATAGGTTCCATTACATTTCTCTAATTTGTACTGGGCACCAGCCTATGCAAGTTGCCTATTGGCGCTTTTCACTTTATGCTTATATTTGGAATATGTCTTTGATGTACATATACATGGTTGTTAACATTTTTCGGGACATTTCTCTATAATTATCTTCAGAAGAGAGGCTTTTCACAAAATCAGTGGCACAGGAAGATTTTTAAGCTGAGAGTTGGGGAAGGACCACGAATCGGAAAGAATGGGAAGGAGGGGGGCAAAACATAAGGTAGTTATGTTCATACAGGAATGATTCAAGTATCAATGTGTGTGTGAGAGAGAGAGAGAGAGAGAGAGAGAGAGAGAGAGAGAGAGAGAGAGAGAGAGAGAGAGATTGAGGCTGGGTCCAAGGCCAGCATAGATCACTGTAGGTCCAGAGGCAACACCCCAGTCAGACGGCCTGTCAGAGTCAAGCCCCTCCTTCCCCCTCCCCTTTACCTTACCCCAGATGCTGAAGATTATGGGGTTTTTTTAGATGCATTTGAGGCCTCTCCTGGAAGGCAAACATGGTGCCTGTTTGCAAAATATGCAAGTGTGAGTCTGACCTTATTTAAACAGGACTTCACTTCCTATGTCGGTGAAAATAATCAACCCCAGGAATATATTCAAATTCATGAAATTTTTCATACATAGCAATAATCCTGCAGTTTTTCGTTACTCAACATTTGGATGTGGTTGTGTTGTGCGTTTTTCGTTTGAAAAGTATTTTCAGCTCCAGTGTGACAGTGTGCATAGCAGGGCTAAATCCAATGACTACCAGACTACTCTCCCTGCATTGGTGGACTGCCGATACCAGCAACATGTGCATGCTTATATACCCTGCTTCTTTACATGCATTTTCATCTTCTTTGGCATTTCACTGCTAGTAATAGCTGCTTCAGCAAAGTGGCTGGGCTTTTGTCAGTGTCTTCTGGTTTCATATGGACTGTCGGAATGGATCTTTGTCAACTGGAAACATACAAAATTTGTAAGTGCAGTTGCTAACATTTATGTCAAAGAATGGTATGGTTTTTGTTTTCTGCTGCTATTTAAATATTTCTTGTCAGATTATTTGTTTATTTTTTTTGTCTGATTGTATTTCTCGTTGACTAATCTCCTAGCAGATCTAGTTGCAAAGTGAGACGGCTGCAGGCGGAAATCCAAACAAATCTTAAATAAATGTTAGCAAACCGCCCCAAAAACGATTCGTTTGTCTGCGGTTTTTGGCGGTTCGCTAACATTTATTTAACATTTGTCTTTACACAGAGTTTACATATCTGTGACACAAATCTTTTGCAGCAGTCATTTGTTTTCTACGACTTCAAGGCCATATCGTCAGCAAACAAGAAAAGATACGAGTCACATTACGTCCATATTCAGCAAGCGCAAGATGGAGCAATTCCTTAGAAGGTTTGTGCTCTTTTGTCCCCAGTTTTATTGTCTATTAGCTTGTGATTGCACCCAGTGGCAACCTCACATGTAGATATGAATGTACATTCTTTGCAATGGAAATGATAGCATTGTAAATCACCTTGTGAGATTCCCTCCTTCAAGCAGTTGAGGGGGTTTTGTTCATCTGTCATGTAGTAGCGAAATAAACAGAGCATAGTTTTGAAGTAAATGTTTGGCACAAAGCTATTGGGGGAAAGGCAACGCAAGCTGAACAGAAAGGTCCTGCTTCAGAAAAAAAAAAACAAGGTTGAACATGAAAGTTTTGGTTGGAAAGAGGAGAGGGGGGATTTTCCGTGGCGAAATGTTATCCCTTCAGAGACTTCTTTGTTTCTTGACTTTTGTCATTTCAATCTGAAAAAAAAAAAAAAAAAAAGAAAAGGGAGAAGATAAAGATGGGTGGAGAAATATGGATGGAGATTTCATGTAAACTGCTGGATGGATTTTGATTCATAGTAAGCACACAGTTTGTCTATCAAAGTGACCTATCATTTTGATCTTAATCAAATATGTTAAGAAACATTCCTTCTCAAGAAAAGTCAGGCTGACCTGGATGAAACGCAATACTTCAAAATTCAAGGCACAGATAGTTCTTAAAGCTCTGACTTTTCTGAGTGATTGATTTCAGTGCAAGGTTTCTGCTGGCTCTCTCTCTCTCTCTCTCTCTCTCTCTCTCTCTCTCTCTCTCTCTCTCTCTCTCTCTCTCTCTCTCTCTCTCTCTCTCTGTCTGTGTGTGTGTGTGTGTGTGTGTGTGTGTGTGTGTGTGTGTGTGTGTTGTTTAATCACCCTGGATCTTGTACAGTAAAGATCAATTTTAAAATGGTTTGCGTTATGAAATACTAACATCTGTTGAAAATAATATGACCCATTTTCACCATGCCGTTGGTTCCAGATCCAAGTTCCTCAAAGTAGTAAACTCTCAACTTGTTAAAGTTTAGGGTGCCTTTTGATTTGTATGTATTACTTTCAAAGAGGCTAACAATTCATTCAATTTCAGAAGACCCATTTCCATGTTCAAAGTGATTAACATATTAACTGACAAAATAGTTAGAGGTCAAAGGGCCTGTTTCTATCAGCTAACAACTGGCTAACAAATGATTTCCATCAAACCTGTGTCTTCTGTTGTATTCATCGTATTTAAAGTCACTAATGAATTATTCAAATTAAACATTTTTTCCACTGTATTATATTCAAGTGGTTAAAAAACATGATTCATAACAACAACAGAATTTTGTCCATTATATTCATCGCTTTCAAACTGGCTGACAAATGTTTCAAGCTAAAAGAACCATTTCCTTTGTATTTATTACTTTACAGCAGGCTAAAGGAAAAGCCTTAAGGTCTTTTTCTCTTGCATTCAGTAGCTTAAAAGTAGCAAATATCGATTGTTCAAAGATTCCATTACACCCATTACTTTCATCGCTTGGTTCAAAGGTGTGTTTCTATTACACCCCCATTACTTTCATCGCTTGGTTCAAAGACGTGATTCTATTACGCCCATTATTGTCAAAATGGCCAACTATAAGTTGGGTAAAGTTCAAAGAACTTACTTTTGTTACATTCATTACTTTGAAAGTGGTTAACTAAACAAGTTGTTCAAGTGAAATGAATATTTTGTGTGTGTTGTGTTCATTTACTTTTCAAATGACTAACTTGACTGGTTCAAGGCCAAATCACCTGATTTTGCTCCATTCATCACTGGAAAGTGATCAGCCTAGCAAACTAAAAGTCGGTTCTGAAGTAAGAGGACCTTTTACTGCTGCGTTCATTTGCTTTTTGCTGTTCATTCAAAGTGTTTAAAACATCTTCAAATACCTTCCACACGCATGCCCTGAGAGAAGGGTTGAGCAATGGCTATCTGTCTACCCGTGGCCCTGCATGAACAAATACACGGACATCAAAAGTGACTGATAATAAATCCGTGATCAGCCATGTATAATGAGCATCGCTATGCAAAAAATAGAACCCTGTGGTAGATTGGATGCAAAGGGCAGATAACTAAAGCAGCTGCCTACCCACCCTTCTATTCTTGGTTTTGTATGCCTTCACAACTTCTGTTTTGCATATCAAATGCAACATCGGAGTGTATTCGCAATATTGTAGGATCTTGTTGTGTGTAGTTCATCACATATGCATATGCAACATTGCATTGTCTTCTCCTGCATAGCTTCATTACAACAGATTTCATTGAGACCAGATCATGAAAAGAGTGCCATAACTTGGGTATACGTTTTCGTTCAGGTGTACTAAGATTTATTTGATACCTTGTTTTGCATATGAAATCCCCTTGCTTTACAAAGCAAATAAACTAACATGTGCCTGAAAATATTTAGATACTGAGTGACAAATTTGTGCTGACCTGTATTCATTGATATGAATAAAGGTATTTAGATTCGGCTGTAGCATGTGTGTCTGTGTGTGCATTCATGTGTGCGTGCGTGAGTGCGCATATGTGTGTGCCTCTGTGTGTGTGTGTGTGTGTGTGTGTGTGTGTGTGTGTGTGTGTGTGTGTGTGTGCCTGTTTTGTGTGTGTGTGTGTGTGTGTGTGTGTGTGTGTGTGTGCGCGCGCGCGCGTGCGTGTGTGTGTGTGCGCGCGCGTGCATGTGCTTAGTTGCATAACAGCAAAGTGGATTCATGCATAATTACCAGACCTGACAAGTGGATTTTATTTTTTGTAGACCCACTTTTTTAAACCAATTTTTTTTCACAAAATATGTCATATCATTATTGTCGAATCTTTTTTTCAAAAATAAAGTAGAACTGAACAGGTGATTCATGAAATAAAAAAGAAAAATCAATGTTTCACAAGTGTCAAAAAATCAAGTTGTGAAAAGTAAGAAAAAAAAGTTATGAAACATTCTAATTTTTAGGTAAACAAAGGCTGTTAGTCTTGAAATTGCGGGTATAAAGTTTGGCTTATCTCTGTAAATCATGACCTACTAAACAACAAAGGAAATCTCAGGAACCCATTTGTGCTGTTTTGAATGCCCGAGAGTTCACGTGTTTGTGTGTATGTGTGTGTCTGTGTGGGTTTTGACTCGATATGCATTGAACAAACTCTGCTTCCTGTGTCCACAAACATGTAACGTTTATCAGGGGATACAACTGTAACTTTAAGTCTGGGAAATTCTTACTTCCCGTCTGGACCACATTTACTTTAGCACACATGAGTTTTAATGTAAGGCACTCTAGGAATTTTCACTTTAGGACACATTTAAGTTCTCATAGGGGACATAGTAGCCACTTCTATTTCAGGACACATGTGAGTTTCAATGATGTTCAATAA
>JADBJO010016582.1:10000-25000 GCA_016801955.1 Conus betulinus | reverse complement strand
GTGTGCACCACCCAGCTATATATATACTCATTAGGTGTTGATTAACATGGACAAACTGTGATCAATCATCATCAAAACTTCTCAATTAATCAGCCGCTATTGCGCAATGGTTAGCCTCGCAGATGAAGGCTGGGACATGGCTGGTTCGAATCACATCAGATTTATTTATTTGTTGGGGGATTTTTTTTTTTGTCCATAACTGGAGCCTACCACTTTGCTATGGGTTCAGTTAGGAAGACTTAGAGCACATGGTTGGATTTCATTTACTTGATGGATGCATCTGTGAGTGTTGCTCAAATCTTGTGACCAACACTACAGGTATGTGTATCTCTCGGGCCTGTTTGATGTCGGGATGATTATATTACGAAAATATGTGTAGAGTACAGCCCTATCTTGCAGTCTCAGACTGCAATGGAACACCATAGCATCATCTTCATCCTCATCCATCAACAAGAGTATAAAAAAAAAAATTAATCTTAAATTTTGTGGCCTGTCATGCCCTGCTGTCATGGTGACCTCGGGTTTCAACTTCCTTTCCATGCTTATATCTTGGGTGAATTTGTGTCAAGGTCAGTGGCAGCAGCAAGTGTATGGGGACTGTGGCAAGATGGACATAGTGAGGCTGTCCAGAGGGGGAAAGCTCAGTCACATTGGCTCAGCGGCTAAGCAATTACTGTGGTCAGTAGGAGTTTAGTAGGCAGTGTCCTGCGTGTGTTGGATGAGACTTTTATTTGGAACAGTCAGCACTGACCTCCTCTTTAAGTGACTCGGTGGCAGTGCAGTGTCTCCTCTGGTGGGTTGCCTCTCTAAGACTTGACGTTGACTCTCCCTGTGTACTGTCGGTGCTAGGGTTGCAAGGAAACAACCGGGGTGTGGCTGTGAACAGGGAGCCGGAATGAGCAGCTTTGGGGTAATGTCACCAGTCTGGCAGAGAACTGAAGACAAGACCGTGAAACACACACACACACACACACACACACACACACACACACACACACACAGGCACAGGCACATATATATATATATATATATATATATATATATATATATATATATATATATATATATATATATATATGCAGAGACACAGGCAGAGACACAGACACAGGTATACACACACCAAAAATTCTTCTCAGACCTCTTGTTTTTGTTGCTATATCGAATTTAGCATAAAGACTGAACGATTCCTCTCACCCATGCCAACAACAGCCTTTATAGACAGACTGTGGTGATGTCTTGTTGCAGATCAGAACTCTGCATCTCTCAAATCTTGAGCTCCCACCACAGCCAGACAATCCACAGTGAAGGCTACAGGCATGATGGACACAGAAGCTGCTTACAGCGCATTGGCTAAAGGCACAGGTTCAACCGCATCATACCACCCCACGTCTACACCCCCGCAGACAGTCGCAGAACCCCAACCGGCTTCGGATGATGACGATGAAGATGACTGGTTCAACAAAAGCTTGGACGAGTTCGACATCCCCTTAGTTAAAAAACGACCAGTGGAGCGGTGAAGACGAGGTGGAAGACAACGAGAATGACAGCTGGCAGGGACAGATGAGAAGACTGGGGCATGTGAGAGGCATCAGCTGAAAGGAAGAGTGCCAGCGACGACTGCAGTGCTGGAAAAGGTCAGCGCCAGAAGAGGACATCCAAGTCAGGGAATGGTAGTCAAGAAAGACCCTCAAGACTGACCTCCAAAGCAGCAGGTGAAGATGCTTCTGCCGTCCAAGAACCAATGAACAGCAGTGACAAGACACAGCAGCCCTGCAGATAGCAGCAGTGGCAACATCATGACGAAACGTGATACTGGTGTGATGCTGGTCCTCTCACTCGAAGACGAATTAACCACTCATTTCCGGCTGTTCGTGCGTCACGGTAAGACAAGGACAGCAGACTCAGCAGAGCAGCAGGCTGATGGGAGAGGGGAAGGACAGGACAAAGAACACACTGAAAGACAAAAAACAACAAGGTCAGCGACCTGAAGAACTATCTTCAGCAGGTGGCCCAGGTATCAAAGATGAGGAGCCTGCAGAAGAACGGGGAAAAGACAGCAATGAATCGGAACACTGGAAAAGGGCAAGGAAAACCAGGGCCACAAAGCACTGTGGAGGCAGATCCAAAGCCCAGCTGTCGGCAAGAAACCTCCAAGGTCAAAAGAAAGAAGCCAGAAGCAGCTGGAAAGGCAGGAGAAAGGAAGAGGAGGAGAACACAGTGATGATGATGGTGGTGGTGTGATGATGATGATGATGATGATGATGATGATGGAGATGATGACAATGGTAATGGCTTTGAATACACGGAAGTCAGAGCAGACGAAGCCCCAGAGATATTGGATGAACAGTGGTTCCAGGATCGGTTGAAGGAAGGAACTGCCAACTCTTTTCAGCGATCGTCATGTTCACCAGCTGCTATCTGAAGCCAGGTGTGTACCATGTGTCATCAGCTAATAGTTTGTGTAGATTTGTTTTCTTTTTCTTTTCCTTTTTTTTTCCATCTTAATTTTCCTCTATTCCCCCCTGTCCCACTTGTTATTGCCAACCCCACCCTCCCCAAAGAGTACTGTGTAATTTTGATCATATTCAAAGTCAAGAAAATCTCTGTGTGTGTGTGTGTGTGTGTGTGTGTGTGTGTGTGTGTGTGTGTGTGTGCTTTCGTAAGGTGCGCACATGCATATGTAAGTATTTGTGCTTGAGCAGACATTTGTCCAACTGTGAACTACACATTAGAAAGCTATTCAGTGGTGCCATAGAATTGACAGCAAAGTTTCTTGTCATCAGTATCTAGATTTTTTTTTTTTCATAAAATGAAGCAAAACAGTAAATTAAGCATTATGTGGCATGGCAAGATACGGGGTGATCCTACGTCATTTTTGTGAAAAAGAACTCTTGCTTGCTAAGGGAAGATACTTGCTCATAACCGTCTGCCATAGCGGAATGGTTAGTTCCATGGATTCTGAGATGGCATCTCGTGTGTTCAGTTCAGTTCTGATCTGAGTTATTCCTGTTTACTGGATTGGATATTTTTGGCACACTACTGGCTCCTACCCAGATTTGAGTTTGCCATGGGCACCATAGGGAGATCTCGAACCATGCAGTTGAATTTCATCCTCTTAATAGATTTGTCTCTGAGAGTTACGCTCAAACTTCTTTAACAACACTGCAGGTGTCTGCGTCTCTCAGGCCTGGTTGACGTCAGGGCATATTATGAAAGGTAGTATAGAGTTCAGCCATGTAATGCAGTCTCAGAAACAGAATGAAACTCCATAAAGTCATCTTCATCATCCTCACTTCATCAGGTCAGCATAATAAAACTATTAAAAGTAGTTTCTCCACTTCTGTGCCCTTGGTGAGTTTGTGTCAAGGTTGCCAGTTATGGGGACTGTCACTGACAGGTGTGGTATGTTACTCATCCTAGCTCCACGACATGCAGTTATCACAGTGGGCTGGGGACTTTGTAGGTGGTGTCATGCATATGTTGGATCACAGCAGGCACAACTGAACACCACCCAGGTGACTCATCAGCAGTGTCTCCTCTGGTGCTTTGCTTCATAAGGATTTGACTCCTTGACTCTCCCTGTGGATTGTTGGCACCGTGCCTGCGATGGAACAAAGCAGCAGGTTGGAGCTGTGGATGGTGAGCACAATGAGCTCCAGGACAGCTAGGTCATCAGAGAGGCACAGAAGATGAGACAGCAGGATAAAAAAGGAGAAAAGAAAATGCTTGCCCCACTCGACTAAACAGTTACAGTGCGTAGGGCTTAGGATTTGGTGACTCATGAACAGTGCAGTGTCTTCTCTGGTGGGTTGCCTCTTGATGACCCAAAGTTGGTAGATGGTGCAGATGATAGCCACCAAACATGGGTGGGGCTGAAGTTGCATGGGCACTCTTCTTTTGGGACAAACCCCCTTCAACACTGTCTTTCCCTGCTGTTTCTTCCTTTTCACCCCTCCCCCCTCCCCCCCCCCCCCCCCCCCCCCCCCCCCCCCACACACACACACACACACACACACATGCTACCATGTTTCCCCAACAGTCCAGTAACTCATGATGGTAAAGGAGAAATGTGTTCTGTCTTTCATGCCATAAATATGGAGTAAACAATGTTCAATGGAATATCTGCGGTTTTTAACCGCACAAACGATCTGACGAGACTGTTAGTTTGTCTGGATGTAAGTGGAGCCGCTGTCAAATGGTCAAAGCGTTTGGCTGTACAGCTGACATAATGGATAGGTGCCATTCATGGAGTCACCCTTTAACAGCTTCAAAACACTTTCCATACACCCAGCAGTACATGGATTGCCCATTCAGCTCAGGGAGGGTTAAAATGGCAGAAGGAGAGGGGTGAGCACCACTGCCCGTGTACGGCCATGCCTTAGACAAGATATATACTCTTAACTGTTGATTTCTCCCATGGCCATCAAGACTATGGGACCTCTAACCATTTCTTTTCATCTCTGGACAGATTCCAAGCCAACTTGAGGATGCTGGAAAACAAGGAAAAAAATTTCAGATAATGAGGAGAACCAGGATGATACTGCTGCTGACTTTGGCTACACCACAGATCAACGAATGGTACATCTTCTCAAGTCGTCATGTGGGGATTACAATTCAGTGTTGATGTATTCGCAAAACTCCAGTGTCAAAACGGAGGAATGGAAACCAAAGCCCAAACCACAGAAAGTGTACATTGATGTAAGAAGATGTATGAGTGACGACTTTAATGTCGTTCTAAAATGGCTGGTGGGGAAAAGACAGGAAGCGGAAGCTGAGAGGCCTGCCATCTTGTGAGAGAACTGCCGTTCAGTTTGGTGGCCATGGCCAATCTCTTCTTCATTCTGTGGAAGAAAGGGGAGAGAAAAAAAAAAGGCAGCAGAACTTCAGTCGCATTTCATGGCCCTGAAGAAATGGAGGCCAGACATCTACGAGGGAATCCACAGCGAAGGTAAACACACACACACGTGCGCGCGCGCGCGCACACACACACACACACACACACACACACACACACACACACACACACACACACACACACACACACACACACACACACACACACACATGCGTGTGTTTTTGGAAGCAAGCAAACACACACTCCACACATGCATGGTATAGCTGATTCAAAATTATTTCCATTTCTCAGGAAAGATTGTCAAATGATTTGCTATTCTGTTTACTTTTCTTTTCTGTTTCAGTTGCTGCTGTTTCATGATTTTTTTTTAGAGATTCTAAAAATGAAAAAATCTCCATATTGTACTTCTTTTTATCATGTGCCGTCCTGATCAGGCAGACATAAATGCAAATGGCTGCCTCAATTCAAAAAGTACTACCATATTTTACCCATCTTACATGCTTAAACAATAAGAACAGGGAGAGTCTGTTGAGGTTATTTCATCCTTGTACATTTTGCTGCTTTGATATGCCAATTTTGACTGATTTGATAATATTTTTTTTTGCTTCCCACGCAGTGTGCCAAGGAAATGATATGACATAAGGTAAGTTTTATAGGAAATCATAGTGGACGATCTCGGCAAATTACTGTAAATATTTGAATACTAAACCCACATGTATTGGACACAGTTACAAAACCAAAAATCATTGACAATGATAGTCACATTTTATCTGTAAAATTTTTAAAATGTAATTACACAAGCTGGCAAAATAAGAAGAATTATTGATGTAGTGAAGAAGGATCAAGGAACCATGCATTACTGGATGATTCAAACAGTGTAACGAATTAGCATGTTACAGAAACATCACGAAATAGCATGTTACAGAAACATCATATTTATGTCACTGTGTGCCCTGTTTGTATACATGTCGATCTACAGTTATGACAGTTTGGGCACAGCAACTGTTTTCGAACTGTGTGGCCCCAACAAGCCAGGCAGGGGAGGTTACTCAGCCAGTCACAATGTCAGGGCTGACAGAATTCACAAATAGATGATCTGCCTAACGGAAAATCATCGAGAGAGAGAGAGAGGGCTTGAGTTGCAGGGTCAGGTGCCAAGCACTGTGATTATGTGCCTATGTCTGGAATTCAGAGAGGATAATGGCTATGTCTTAGTATCTTGGCACTTTCCACACTAACTAGTAACTCCACAAAAGACAACAAACAGGTGGGGTAACTCTTGCTCCCACAAGAAAGCAAATACATGCTCGTAACTTCAAATTAATGCTGCCGAATGACCTAGCAGATATGACAGCACAGAGCACACAGAACAAACAAGGAAATGTCTGTCATATCTGCTGGGCGATTCGATGTCGTAAGCACAATTCCTTTGGAGTTGTGAATGTGTATTTGTTTTCTTGTGGGAGCAAGATTTACCCTACTTTTTTGTTGTTTATTGTATATTGTTCCCTACCTCATTTCACATTTGTTTCCACAAACAGTGTCAACAAGGTCTATTCTGTGTCTGTCATGGCCAGACCGGACCTCATCTGGAAAAGGAGGTCCTTCAGCCTCTGATGGAAGACAATTCTAAAAGTCACTGATGGTATCCATCCTGTGGAGATTCAAAAGGTAGACTGCGACAGCAGATGTTTAGCAAAATTCCACGAGCACAAAAGTAAAAGACCCCTCTTCCACTGCACTGCAGCATCCGGCGTGTGGGCATCTCAGAGCATTGCCTTATTTAGATGGAGTCTTAGACACATTGCACAGGGACGCCTGTTCCAAGTAGGCAAATTTAAGCGGTATGAAGTTTTCTTGTCTTCCTTCTAGATTAAATCAAGCCAGACCTTTTTACAGTTGTGTGTGTGCCATTTCTCAAAGGTTCTGGTCCTCTTTTTACCTGGAATCATGAGCTGTTTCATGAGATCCACGGCTGATAAGCCTGTAACCTCACCCCTGTTCCTCCCTCTGTGGCAAGAACTTCGGCTTGGAAGCAAGATTCAGGAAAGCTGCTGGCTAGATTGGCATGTACTTCTTGGTCTTGGATGTGAGTATGCTCCCTTCTGCTTTGATATGGCACAGTGAGTCCAATTTTGCTTTAGTGAACCTGAGTGCTATCGCTTATCTTCTCTTTGCTTTCTGAGTGATGCCAGTGTGTCAGTACTTTATTGTAAAATCCTTTATCTTTGTTTTGGGATATAAACTATACAGATCAAAGTGAAATGAAAGAGGGAACAACAATAAACAAAAATGTCTGCTTTTTTTCTGTTCACCAGAGCTAGCAGAGTTGGCCTGGTGTTACACTGAGCTGGGCCCCGAGTTCATCCCCGATGCCTTGGCAATTTTTGAGGTGTTGGTTCCAAAAAAGCCTCATTCCAATCGCTTGAAATGGTTTTGGGCCCTCAATTTGAGGCGTTTGACTAATGCCAAACACACATGGAGCCAGCCCTTGCAGGACGTAGTCACACCATTGCTCAAAGCAACTGACCTGCTTCTTGAAATTATTGAGCACTGTGAGGAGCCTGAGGAGAGAGCAATTGCCGCAGCTGAGCTGGGAGAAATCCTGACTGGTTGCAAGTTGACGACCAGTGCACAGCAGTGGTGCAGAGAGCTGAGGAAGCTGGTTTGGATGCATCCAAGTGCTTTGATATTGTCATGAATGTGGAAGACAAAACAGGATCCAATTTAATAAGGGCGGGAAAATACTTCCGTTATTCTGGACAGCTTCTCAAATCGGAAAAGGCTTTGAAAAGGCGGTGTCTGTTCAAGATTCACCCAAGGCACATCATCAGCTCGCTCTGACACTAAAGAAACTGGCCGTACAGGAAAAGCGCAGAGCATTTCAGAACTTTAGGAATCAGCCGCATGGACGGAAACAGACGGACAGTCGGATCGGGCCCAGACGTGGAGCAAGCAAGCAAAATCGTGGGGTAATCTCGGAAGCCAGACGTCATGCTGGAGATGCCCAACATGAACAGCATGTCGATAGCAATGAAGTCGGTGATGTACCAGAGCTTTTCACGAGAGGACAAATATGTGAATGAAACTATGTATCATTTGAACAAAAACTCTCATGTTAAGCCATGGAGAAAAAACTGCATAGCATCCTATGACCTAGGACTTATGTACAAAGCACTTAGAGAGTACAGTGGAGCACTGGAACAGTTTCTGAAGATTACTGAAATCGACTGGAACACAGCGGAAGTGGTCAATGCATTTGAACAGGCAGGTCTGGTCAACCTGGAGCAGTGCAGCCTGGAGAGAATGAAACACGAGCAAGGGTACTGGAGGAAGAAGGCAAATCCATGCTGACCATGGCCATTGTGACCCAGTCACGGATCGCACGGCAGTTCCGGGAGACAGACACGACTCACGCGCCGTGTGGACGTCATGCCGCACTCTGGGCCAGTACCTCAAGCTTCAGCAAGAGGTGGAAGGCGTTTTCGACCAAGACGCGCCAGTTGAGATTTGGCTTCTTCGACTGTTGAGAGTGTATGCTGACACCCTGCCTGTCCTGACATGGCTCCAGCAGATCACCCCAGATGATGACAGTCCCCAGGTTTTGTTGGACAGGCTGAACAGATATCTACGACGAAACCAGCGTTACGAAGACATCATTCTGTTCACCCACCTCCTTGGTCTGACGCAGCAAGGGCAAAACATGATGACAGACTACACACGTTTAAACTCTCAAGGCGATGGTGAAGGTGGCACAGGAGAAGCTGATCAAAGACGTCAAAGCAGGGCTTGTGGGCAGTACGTTCAACTCCAGCGTGGCCAAAAGATTTTTCTGTTGGGCTTTTGAAGACCTGCATGTCAACAGGAGAGAGACACCAAGCATCAGAACGTCATTGCAGTTGACGGTGCACAACCTGCATATCAAGACTGGGCGGATGATGTGGAGAAAGAAGAGGATTCCTCATCTTTGGATTATCAGATCCTTTTGGTCCATGATCCACGGGACTTGGATGCTGCCAGGTTTGCCCAGGATGTCTGTGGTGTGCTGCAGAAGGCCTGCAGGTTGAAGACCCACCTGCCTGAAACTGGGCCCTTGGACTGCATGCAGAAGGCAACAATAGATGGCATGGAACACGCTCATCACCTTCTGTTCATCATTGGCTGTAAAGGTGAGTACAGTCCATTGCTCTCTGGATCTGGGTGTGTGTGCTGTGTGTGTGTCTGTCTGTGCTGTGTGTGTGTGTGGGTGTTTCTCCTCATCTCCCCTGATGTTCATTGAATGTCTGTCTCTCCTCATCTCTCTCTCCTGAAACTCTCTCCCTTCTCCTGCATGCAGAAGACAACTCTCCAATCTCTCCACCTCATCACCTCCTCTTCTCTCAGTTCTCTCTGTAAAGGTGAGTGTCCATTTCTCTCTCTCTCTTTGTTCTGTCTCTCTCTCATCTCCGTCTCTCTGTGTGTCTGCTGTCTCTCTCTCTCTCTCTCTCTCTCTCTCTCTCCGTCCTCTCTCTCTCTCTCTCTCTCTCTCTCTCTCTCTCTCTCTCTCTCTCTATGTGTGTGTGTGTGTGTGTGTGTGTGTGTGTGTGTGTGTGTGTGTGTGTGTGTGTGTGTGTGTGTGTGTGTGTGTGTGTTGTGTGTGTGTGTGTGTGTGGTGTGTATTCACCTCAGTTCAGTGGTTTCATTTAATGTCTTTCCATTTTAGATGATATTAGATGATACACAGTTATGAAATCATACACCGAGTGATTTTCATGCAAAACCATTATTCATATTTCCTAGAACATGAAAACTTCATAATAATCTAATACCTTTGATTTGAGCAGTAATTGTGGTGATATTAATGTTGCTTGGATCCTATAGAAATATAGCATATATTTTAACAGTTATCGATAATAACACCTTTCTCCTTGTTGATGTAGGACAATCCAATCATAAGTGGTGCACAGAAATAAGTCTTTGGCAGATGTAGTTAACCTAAACATGGCATTTGCTTCAGTCAAGTGTCTTTGGCATGTGGGCAGTGCATCAGACTCTGTGTTATAAAAACAAAAATCGTAGGCCAACAAAATTATGCTTTACTTTAACTATTTCTGGTGGTGAAAATGTGAAGCAGACAATTTCAGACATTTGGTATTTAAAATCATTTTTATTTCTGCTGGTGATGAAAAGTGTAACAGACATTTTGGAATTTTCATTTTATTTTCTTGTGTTTACAGTTTCATAACATGATAAGCTGATCAATTCCATTTTGAACCTAAACCACAATGTAATAGTACCCAGCTGAAGTTGATGCCAATACTTCATGAGTAGTGCATTTTCTTTTGTTGGGAGACCAGGTCTAATTCTAGGTCGCAATATGATACTGATGATCTCGTTTACGTCCCGGCCCAGTTGACATTTAGTCCATGAGGGAGATATCAGTGCTGTGTGTTTGAAACTCTTTCCCTGACGCACAAAGGTTTCCAAAAATGACTTCAGTATTTTTGCCAGTTTATATGGTTCTCTGTAATTCTTGACCCCCAGAATACATAGATTTGATGAAGATTCATCCGGCCATCTTTGAGATATGTTGCACACAGACGGAGTTCTAGAAATGACATAACGCTGTCCCGTTTTGCATTCCATGTTTGCCTGCCTTATCTGCGCATGTGTTAAAGATATGCAAGACACAAACATGAAATCCTCATGCAAATGTCAAATTCGTGCATCTAAATGACACAAGGAATCCAGCATGAGAGAACTGCAAGCTTTGTTGCCTGTGCCGAGAAACCTACCCATGATGCATGGATGATTAGACGAACTAGAATTGTCAGGTGAAGAGTTAGATGTTGACTTTAAGTTTTAATTGAAATGTCCCAGAAAATAGATCACCCTGTGGCTGTAAAGCATTCAACATCTGATTTTCTTAATATTGAATTAAGTGAGTAATTTCATTACTTTGTCAACTCATCCATGACCAGTTGATGGAAGGAATGCCACATGTGATTAGTACTTTCAGCCATGCTGAGTCCAATTGTCCATCGCCGTGCTATAAAGGACTTCAGATCACTTCAACACTGCCCATGTCCTGTTTTCATCCTGGTGCACACTGGATGCTGATGAGTCTCTATAAAAATTCACGGAACACTGTCACGCACTATGGTGTCTTTAGGATGCATAGCTCACCTTTATTGAACATGTACTCATGAACAGAGCAAGGGCACCCGTAGTTGTGTATGCAAGTTGAGCTGTAAGCAACTGAGAGCAAAATCCAGCTCTGTCCCCCCTTCATTTACCAGACACCGCCAGTGTAAACCCCCCGGTCTCTAGATTAATAGTACTACATCTGATCACTCAGCTGAACATTTTAAGATCATGAGGTGAACAGCAGTTCTGCAATCTTTATTTCTCCTTTTCTTTTTTTTTTTTTTTTCAGTTTCTTCTCTTTTTTTTGTGCTCAAGTTCTTTGTTCTCTTTGCAGAAATGTCAGCAGAACTAGAGAGCTACATCCAGCATGCCAGTGCCAGATTTCCACAGACGTCCGGCAGTAAGTGTCACATGACTGTAAAGCAGACATCAGCAAGTGGAGTCCTTTCGACCTTGACCTTCAATGACGTCCGCGCCCTGCCAGAGTTCTTGCAGAGTCGACCAGCGCTGTTTTGGCCAGACACGGGCAGTTTGGCATCCCGTGAGTTTGGGAGAACTGTCAGATGGGTGGAGTCCGTGTGCAAGCTCTTTGGCTTCCTCACTGGGCTTGATGGAACATTTTAGGGGTCGGTCGGACTGTTAGGGGTGTTCAGTGTCTGGTCCTCAGTGGAATGACAAAAGTTCTCTGCACCGCCTGAGGTATAGCGCCCTGCATGCATGCGTGTGTGTTATGCCAGCAGCATGACTCCAAAGCTCTTGATCAGATTTTCAGTACATTTTTTTTTTTTTTTTTTTGTGTTTCTTTTTTTTGAGTCAGCATCTGCAAGTGCACAAATTTTTGGGCGTAGAAGTCAACACTGGGAAAAAAAAAATAATGTTGAAGTGATGAATTAAACAACAGCAGCAATATGATTTTACAGAAGCAAATATATGAGCTCAGTTAAGCGTTATGCCTGTAAGCACATATGGACTGCGTTTATTGATCAGCATTTCTTTTTTTTTTCATTTTCTTTTCAGTGGGGTGAATGGGAGGCATGGAGGGGTCATTTTTACGTGGGTGTGATGTAGAAAGAATGACACTACC
Source organism: Conus betulinus (assembly GCA_016801955.1). Taxonomy (NCBI): domain Eukaryota; kingdom Metazoa; phylum Mollusca; class Gastropoda; order Neogastropoda; family Conidae; genus Conus; species Conus betulinus. The sequence goes on along the minus strand of JADBJO010016582.1, from coordinate 12,935 downwards.
GTTGGAGCATGTGTAGTGTTTTAGACTCTTTCTGCTAACGTTTTTTTTTAAAGAACCGGCAGCTTTGTTTTGTAGGAACATTGGGAGTTCTTTCAGTTATAGATAGCAAACCATAACATCCTTCATCCCCCTTTATGGAAGATCTTTATCCCCCTTATGGAAAACCTTGTCAGATATGCTATTCATTTTTACTGGTTTATGTATGTCACCTTTCCCTCAGTTCAGCCTTACCACAGTCAAAGACATCTTCATGTTGCGACACCCCCCCCCCACCCCCACCCCATCCCCCCAAGTTCTCATACTTTTTGTGCCTTGGATAGGTTACATTACATTTCTCTAATATTGTACTGGGCACCAGCCTATGCAAGATGCCTATTGGGCTTTTTCACTTTACACTTATATTTGGAATATGTCTTTGATGTACATATACATGGTTGTTAACATTTTTCGGGACATTTCTCTATAATTATCTTCAGAAGAGAGGCTTTTCACAAAATCAGTGGCACAGGAAGATTTTTAAGCTGAGAGTTGGGGATGGACCATGAATCGGAAAAGAATGGGAAGGAGGGGGGCAAAACGTAAGGTAGTTATGTTCATACAGCAACGATTCAAGTATTAATGTGTGTGAGAAAGAGAGAGAGAGAGGAGAGAGAGAGAGAGAGAGAGGAGAGAGAGAGAGATTGAGGCTGGGTCCAAGAGCAGCATACATCACTGTAGGTCCAGGGGCAACACCCCCAGTCAGACGGCCTGTCAGAGTCAAGCCCCTCCTTCCCCCTCCCCTTTACCCCCAGATGCTGAAGATTATGGGGTTTTTTTAGATGCATTTGAGGCTCTCCTGGAAGGCAAACATGGTGCCTGTTTGCAAAATATGCAAGTGTTAGTCTGACCTTATTTAAACAGGACTTCACTTCCCATGTCGGTGAAAATAATCAACCCCAGGAATATATTCAAATTCATGACATTTTTCATACATAGCAATAATCCTACAGTTTTTCGTTACTCAACATTTGGATGTGGTTGTGTTGTGCGTTTTTCGTTTGAAAAGTATTTTCAGCTCCAGTGTGACAGTGTGCATAGCAGGGCTAAATCCAATGACTACCAGACTACACTCCCTGCATTGGTGGACTGCTGATACCAGCAACATGAGCATGCTTATATTACCTGCTTCTTTTACATGCATTTTCATCATCTTTGGCATTTCACTGCTAGCAATAGTTGCTTCAGCAAAGTGGCTGGGCTTTTGTCAGTGTCTTCTGGTTTCATATGGACTGTCGGAATGGATCTTTGTCAACTGGAAAACATACAAACTTTGTAAGTGCAGTTGCTAACATTTATGTCAAAGAATGATGTGGTTTTTTTGTTATATCTGCTGCTATTTGAATATTACTTGTCAGATTTATTTGTTTATTTTTTTTGTCTGATTGTATTTCTCGTTTACTAATCTCCTAGCAGATCTAGTTGCAAAGTGAGACGGCTGCAGGCGGAAATCCAAACAAATCTTAAATAAATGTTAGCAAACCGCCCCAAAAACGATTCGTTTGTCTGCGTTTTTTGGGCGGTTCGCTAACATTTATTTAAGATTTGTCTTTACACAGAGTTTACATATCTGTGACACAAATCTTTTGCAGCAGTCATTTGTTTTCTACGACTTCAAGGCCATATCGTCAGCAAACAAGAAAAGATACAAGTCACATTACGTCCATATTCAGCAAGCGCAAGATGGAGCAATTCCTTAGAAGGTTTGTGCTCTTTTGTCCCCAGTTTTATTGTCTATTAGCTTGTGATTGCACCAGTGGCAACCTCACATGTAGATATGAATGTACATTCTTGCAATGGAAATGATAGCATTGTAAATCAATCCCTGTGAGATTCCCTCCTTCAAGCAGTTGAGGGGGTTTGTTCATCTGTCATGTAGTAGCGAAATAAACAGAGCATAGTTTTGAAATAAATGTTTGGCACAAAGCTATTGGGGGAAAGGCAACGCAAGCTGAACAGAAAGGTCCTGCTTCAGAAGAAAAAAACAAGGTTGAACATGAAAGTTTTGGTTGGAAAGAGGAGAGGGGGGATTTTCCGTGGCGAAATGTTATCCCTTCAGAGACTTCTTCTTGTTTTTCTTGACTTTTGTCATTTCAATCTGAAAAAGAAAAAGAAAAAAGAAAAGGAAGAAGATAAAAGATGGGTGGAGAAATATGGATGGAGATTTCATGTAAACTGCTGGATGGATTTTGATTCATAGTAAGCACACAGTTTGTCTATCAAAGTGACCTATCATTTTGATCTTAATCAAATATGTTAAGAAACATTCCTTCTCAAGAAAAGTCAGGCTGACCTGATGAAACGCAATACTTCAAAAAATCAAGGCACAGATAGTTTCTTAAAGCTCTGACTTTTCTGAGTGATTGATTTCAGTGCAAGGTTTCTGCTGGCTCTCTCTCTCTCTCTCTCTCTCTCTCTCTCTCTCTCTCTCTCTCTCTCTCTCTCTCTCCTCTCTCTCTCTCTCTCTCTCTCTCTCTCTGTGTGTGTGTGTGTGTGTGTGTGTGTGTGTGTGTGTGTGTGTGTGTGTGTGTGTGTGTTTTTTTAATCACCCTGGATCTTGTGCAGTAAAGATCAATTTTAAAATGGTTTGCGTTATGAAATACTAACATCTGTTGAAAATAATATGACCCCATTTCACCATGCCGTTGGTTCCAGATCCAAGCTCCTCAAAGTAGTAAACTCTCAACTTGTTAAAGTTGAGGGTGCCTTTTGATTTGTATGTATTACTTTCAAAGAGGCTAACAATTCATTCAATTTCAGAAGACCCATTTCCATGTTCAAAGTGATTAACATATTAACTGACAAAATAGTTAGAGGTCAAAGGGCCTGTTTCTATCAGCTAACAACTGGCTAACAAATGATTTCCATCAAACCTGTGTCTTCTGTTGTATTCATCGTA
>JADBJO010016582.1:0-2500 GCA_016801955.1 Conus betulinus | reverse complement strand
GTTACGGTACTTGTCAATAGTTTTTTTTTCATGGTCGGTCGGCTTCGCAACTGCCTCCAAGTATATGATCACTCTGATTTTAAACTAGAACTTGATTTTTCTTGTGATGCAAGTGACACATGAAGCAGGCTGCTTCTGTACCAAACCTGCCGCCCCTCTAAGCCGCTCTGCCAACTTGGTCATGATGACAACATGAACACCGAGATGAAACTGGAGAGTGATTTTTTTGAAGTATGAATGACATGGCCTTTTCTTCAGTGATCATTTCCGTCAGGCCACAGTTGTAATTTGAACGGTTGTGTAACGCCGGAGAACTGAGCTGAAATCAACACGGATATAGAGTCGTTCCAAAACTTGAGATATAGATATAAAAAAAAAAAAAAAACTATGCATGAGAATCGAAACGAGAGTTATGCCGTTGGTAAAGATTCACATTTGATCTGCGATGAAAGGATTCAGTTTTCAGAGGAAGGTACGATAGTGACACGCTCTGTGTGTGTGTGTGTGTGTGTGTGTGTAAGAAATAATATTGAATGTTGTGTGTGTGTGTGTGTGTGTGTGTGTGTGTGTGTGTGTGTGTGTGTCCTCGGCGGCACAAATTCTACCCTCTGCCCATATCATGAATAGTGCACAGAGGTAACTCGATCCGTATTCATGCGTGTCGAGCATCATAGACTGATCCGCTATCTATCACTTTTCACTTTTCTCTCTTACCTTCTTTCTCCAAACATGGAAGCACCCCTTCCCCCCCTCCCCCCCCCCCCCCCCCCCCCCCCCCCCCCCCCCCTTCTCCCCACAACTCTTGTCCTTCTCTGCCACCAGTGAAAAAAAAACCATGATGAGTTTTTTTTTTTTAATGACTGGGTTCGAACCTTCTGAGACAAAAGACTGTGAATGCTGGAATAAAATGCTGATGTAGCCGGCGGCCTGAATGTAATTAAGGGCCTCTGAGCACGAAACACACCTACAGTGGATAGCGCTGCGAACTGAACACAGTGCACTGGTCAGACGAACCCAGGTCAAAAAAACAGGGTGCCAGACCTTTGCACACCACTATGGGGAAGGGACTGACAGTCTAACCCAAATCAGAAATCAGCACCAGTCTCAGACCTGGGACCCTGCAGCATGGCGGAAGCAGAGGACTGAATGAAAAATGCCCAGGCTTCGGCTGTGGGGGCAGAGAGAGAGAAAAGAGAGAGAGGGGGGGGGGAGAGAGACAGAGAGGGAGGGAGGGAGGGAAGGGTAGAGAGAGGGGGGAGGGAGGGGGGAGGGAGGGGGAAGGGGGAGGAGAGAGAGAGAGAGAGGGGACGAGACAAATTCTTTTTATTTACGAGGATAATAGATGAGCACTGACAAAACTTTTTACATCCGGTCCTCACCCTGAGTAGGGACTACAATATGCAGTGAAATGCAATAATGTAGGAAACAATTAATCAAAGAAAACGGTCCAAAGAGAGAGACAGAGAGAGAGAGAGAGAGCAGGAGCAGGGCAAAACAGGATAGAGGAAGGAGGAGAGAGAGAGAGAGAGAGAGAGAGAGAGGAGAGAGAGAGAGAACAAAACAAACAAACAAACAAACAAAATCATGACAGGAGACGCACACAGCTCGATGCAGCAGGACTTAAGCGTCAAAACACCAGGTCTCTCCTGTAGCATTTTTCCGCTTAAGATCCATTTCGTGTTCACTTCGAACAAGGTGAACGTGATAAATCGTGATCTTTCGCGGCAAGAGGTCAAACAGCATTTTTTTGTTGTTTGTTTTTTTTTTGTCTTTCATCTTTCTTTCTTGTTTTTCTTCTCGTTTTTCTTCTTCTCTCTTCTCTCTCTCTCTCTCTCTCTCTCTCTCCTCTCTCTCTCTCTCTCCTCTCTCTCTCTATGTTTTTTTTTCGTTTTTTTTCGCTCACGATGCAAAAGGCAAACAATCAACAATGGGAATCAATACCGTTAGGAATATGACTCATCAGACCTAAACTGAAGTGGTGGCAACTCTGTCTGCCTGTCTCTCTCTCTCTCACTCTCTGTGGAGGGGAGTAGGAATGAGGGTGGGTGGGTGCCCCGCACATGCGAGCGCTTGTCAGTGTCGTCAGTGTGTGCAGTATTTTTGTATGCAGTGTGTGTGTGTGTGTGTGTGTGTTGTGTTGTTGTTGTTGTTGTTGTTGTTGTTTGTTGTTGCTGTTGTTGTTGTTTATCTATCTTTTGGTCATTGGGAGTGTTGTTCATGTTGTTGCGCCTGTCCATCATGACCTCTCATGTCATTATATCTATCTTTTTTGTTAATGCTCTTATTTTGTTGTTGGTTGTTGTTGTTGTTGTTGTTGTTGGTCATTGGGAGTGTTGTTTAGCGAGCCTCTCATCATGACCTCTTATCTATCTTTTTTGTTAATGCTCTTATTTTTTGCCTTTTTCTGTTGCGACACCACAGCACCCAGCACCACCTACCTCCCTATTCTTTAACACCCAAATGTTTTAAATGTATGCCTTGTTTTTACATATACTCATTT
>JADBJO010016581.1:35000-40142 GCA_016801955.1 Conus betulinus | reverse complement strand
TGTGAGTGTGATTATTAAGCACTTGCCAGTTTATGCCGCCCAAATTAAGATAGCAGTGCAAGTGAGTGAATATTGTCTACTTTCATGTTTTGGATCTAAGTAGACACACGAAATTTTGCACAATATAAAGGACATAATACCAAAGAAAATGGTTCAGTTTGAAGCCCATGACTCGAATGATCTTGTTAAAACCAAAGTAGCTGTGCAGTAATATGCACCAATTCTGATCAATATACAAGTGCATTACTCAGTCGAAAGTTAGCATTTTAAAACAAACTGAAGACTTTTTCCCCTTTTCACATGCTCTCCCAGCCACAATGCACACTCAGCAAACGAAACACGTTTTTATTATTTTTTTTTTTTTTAGAAAAATTAATGGAAACACGCACAGCCAGTTTCTAGCCATTTTCAAAACTCAGTCCCAGCCATAAACCCTAATAATATGGAAGACTGTTTTGGAAAATGAAATGAGGCAGGGAACAGTAAACACGTGGGGGTAGTTTTTGCTCCCATTAGGGAAACCTAACACAAAGCAACGTTTACTCAAGAATGACTGACACAGCCTTTCAAACTTGAATGAAGTCAGACAAATACAAAGACGAACAATCTAATAGTGGGTGGATGGGGGGAAACAAGCGCAGGCAACAACTTAATTGTCTTCATAGTAATAACTTGGCAAAACTTTGGACTTAAGAAAGGGGGAGGGGGGTGGAAGGTTGATGATGGAGAAACTGGGAGAGATGAATTTAAGAAAATATATTGTAGATATTGAAAAACTCTTCACTAGCTGCGTACGGGAACCATCGCAATCACTTTTGAGGACAGAGATATATTTCTATTGCTTGCTCCGAGGGCAGGTAATTTCTATTGCCTGCTCCGAGGCCTTTCGTCCGCGGGTCGCGATTCGTCAGAGAGACACGGCTGGTTTTATCTGTGTTCCTGGCGTCAAATAGGAGACACACCACAGTTCATAATACCGTGGTGTTCTCACCACCAAGGGTGCAAAAAAGAATCCAATAGCACCCCTGAGGCAGCCAGCGAAAGGGTAGTAAATGAAACCAAAGTAAAAGTGTGGGGAGGAGAAAAAAGTTGCTGAAAAAACTAAAGATATTATGCAAATAGTATAAAATGTAGGGGGCAATCTTTGAGCTACGCTTGAGGATCCACCCAAGGATGCAAGGGAGATCAAAAGACAAACACAAAAACGGACAGAAACAAATACAAATAACCTCGATTTAATCAAAAACAAAATTGGAAATGAAATGAGGCAGGGAACAGTAAACAACAAACAGTAAACAAGTGGGGTAGTTTTGCTGCTCCCATGAGGAAACCTAACACAGAGCAACTTTTACTCAAGACTGGCACAGCCTTTCAAACTTGAATGAAGTCAGACAAATACAAAGACGAACAATCTAATAAGGGGGGGGGGGGGGGGGGGGGGGGGGGGGGGGGGGGGGGGGACAAGCACAGGCCAACACAACTTAATTGTCTTCATAGTAATAACTTGGCAAAACTTTGGACTTAGGAAAGGGGGAGGGGGGTGGAAGGCTGATGATGGATGAAACTGGGAAGATGAATTTAAGAAAAATATATTGTAGATATGAAAAACTCTTCACTAGCTGCGTACGGGAACCATCGCAAGTTAAAATATATACCAGAAGTAAATTTGAAATCATTCTGAAATGTGTAACTTTTATGACCAGAACAAAGACTAAATACAGCACTATGAATGTATGTGACCTCTCTCTCTCTCTCTCTCTCTCTCTCTCTCTCTCTCTGATGGAGTTACAACTAATCTTGAGAGAAAAAACGCATAACTTTTCTATGAATGCAAGCGCAGGGTGAGTAAAACGAGACTTGCTTCAAAATATTCTCGAAAGAAGTAAGATTAAGGTACGATATTGGAAAAATAATCTGGACACTGAAAAACCTTGATTTTGAAAAAAAGACCTGGTTCCCCATACCTACAAATTTTACAACCTTAAATAACGGCGGCAATTATAATGGTGAATCACAATCATAATGAAGAATGAGGATTAACATAATTACGTTATAGATCTTTATTATCTTGACATGTGTGTGTGTGTGTGTGTGCGTGCATGTGCCTGTGTGTGTAAAAACAGGAAAAAGGTGAAAGAAAAAATTATCTCTTATTACATCAACTGGGAAAAAAAATTGCTAAAGAAGGATTTTACTTTATTTGCCATCTCCTTGATTATGGGTTTTTTTTTGTTTTTTACATTTTCCTGTCATTTTCCTTCTTTTTACTTATTTTTCATTCTTGTAATTGGTGTGTGGGGGGTGGGGGGGGATGCAGGGGTAGGGGGTAGGCAGCTGGATGATATGACAAAGATTTAACGGCGAGGTTTTTAGAGAAGAGCTGCTGGTGTGGTATAATTTTTGCATGCTGTATTTTTTCAGCGCACCTGTAAGCTCTAATTACTCGGTGAATAAATTATGAAGAAAGGACAAAGAATGCAGCATCATTACTCATGTCCTGTAGAATGAAAACCATTCCACAATATTAGTGATGGTGGACCGGCAACACAGCAAAATTGAATAATACTTACACAACTAACACTAAACGACAAAAAAAGTTACAAAAAAGTAAATAGTTCGATTTATTTCTAGGGCTAGAATCAGAGAAAAGAAATGTCTTTAAAGGAAGCAGTATACAGGTTCGAATCAAAGAAAGATGAACATGGTCTGAAATCAAAGGAAGAAATATGTAGGCTTTATGGAAAAGAAAAGAGAGAAACATATAGACTTGCTTCAAAGAAAAAAAAAGTATATATGCCTGATTCAAAGGAAGAAGTAGGTGGACTTGCATCACAGGAATAAGTATATTTCCTTGTTCAAAGAAAGAGAAGAAGTGGGCTTGGATCAAAGGGAGAAAAATATGTGGGTTTGAATCAAATGAAAATATATATGGGCTTGAATTATAAAGGGGGGGGGGGGGGGGGGGATAGATATTAGATATCAATCAAAGGGAGACATTAAAAAATCTGGGACTGAACAGGAAAAAAACGATGCATATGCACTTGAATCAAAGGAAGATAAATACAGGCTTGGAACAAAAGGAAGAAAATATATGGATATTAATCAAGAAGAGAAAAAAAAATGTGGACCAACATCAAAGGAAAGGAATTAGCTTTAAATCAAAGGAAGAGAACACTGGGTTGGAAGTGGCCAAAGTTAGGGCCAGCTGACATCCCTTTGCAGAAGTCCTCTAAACGTCAGAAGCCCTCAAAACGTCAGAAGCCCTCAAAACATCAGCACACTCTCTCACCACCAGCTTTGTCCATCTTCTTCCTACCTCCTCCCTTTGGTTCTCGTCGTCCCTCCCCCTCCTTCTCCTTTGTCACTTTGCCAATCCTTCTCAACCACACCCCCCCACACCCACACCCACCCACACCCACCACCACATCCACCACACCCTCCGCAGCCAGCAGAGAAACCCCTGACAATCCTCTGGATTGGCAGACTCCGCCCACTTTCCGCCCAAACCCGTCTGAAGGCGAGCACGTGACGCTGGACTCTTCGTCAGTCGTGCCCATGCCGCATCCTGATTGGTGGAGGTACATGTTAGTGGGCGTGGGCAGCAGAAGCCCCGCAGCGCCCAGGAAGATCATGCGCTCTGACGGTACGACGTGGATTGTTCTGTTTGGCATTTCGTGTCGGCTTCAAGGATTGGCCAGGCTGCCATGTTTGGGGCGGGGGGGCTCACACAACACGTGCAGCAGGGAGAAGGAGAAGGTCAGAGCAGAGCAGTTTTTCTGCCGCTTCTGTCAGGCTGTCTTCTCTATCTGTTGAATGAAACACACACACACACGCTCGCATGAGTGCACACACATGCCTACACACATGCACACAGGTCAAGTTACAGTCTATGTAAACAGACACAATGGTTTCGAACTGTGCAGGGTTTTTTAAAATGTAGAATAGGTCCCCTGGTGTGAGCTTGTATCTGTGGTGACTGTCACAAAAATAGCACAAGTGCTTTGGCAAATTCTTGATTACTGTCTGTACTGATTTTTGTTTTCCGTGAGTTCCTTTGCTAGCTGATCTGGCGGTATAAAAAAGCAAGGCGTTATCTCCAGCAATTCTTGTATGCACTCTTTACCTTGTTAACTGTGAAGTTTTGACCCAATGTAACAGATACTCTGACAGAAAGATACTCTGTCTCAGTGCAAAACTGTTTGTTAGAAAAAATGCTTCTTTTTAACTGTTTCCCTGTTTTAGCTTGGTGTAACAGATTTTTTTCCATCGTGAATCGTGCTGTGTTACTATTGCGTTCAAATATCAACATGTCATGAATACCCTCATAAAAGGTTTCTGAAGAGCTTGTTATTTGAAACCTCAATTTTTGGGTTCAGATTTACAGGACAGTCTGGAAAACTTCAGGGATAGAATGAACTGTACCCTGACTGTGTTTGGCTTTCAGCTTTAAAAAGAAAAGATCCTAAGTAAATTACTCACTCACTCACTCAGTCATTTGCTCACCACCACAACTCCAGAGTATAGGTTGGCGGTGAGTCCTTGGAAGCTGAAAAAGTATTTGTCCACTGGGTAAGGCATCTTTATGATGTTCCAACTGCCCTCTCGGCACAGCCACACTCTCACCATCATAGTGCCTGGACTCCCCCGAATTCCCCTGCACCCCACGTTGCGTACTAGAAGTACCTGAAAGAGAACAGAGAAAAGAAGAGTGTTTATGTTCGGCTCCCATGTGTGATAGAGGTGAACACATTGTACGTGTGTAAAAGGCGAAAGGGATCTTGGATTCATTCTTTGATCCGTATCTGTTCTAAAATACTAGCCCTCCTCCCCCTCCCCTCTTTGTACAAGTGATCCTCCTTCCCCACACTCTGCCTGTCTTGTTCTACTCAAGAGAGGTGTGTGTTTGCTCGAAAGTGGAGGAAAGAAAGGGCCAGTATCATTCGTGTATTTTTCATATGCTCCTATAATCATCCTTATTATTACCATCATTATTATTACTATTTTGTTTTACTACTGCTACTATTACTATTCTTATCATTATTATCATCATTATGACTTCTTAAGTACTTTTCTGGACTTCGTGCCTTCCAAATAGCTTCAGCAGCATTTGCCACAACTACTTTTACCAACAGCCAGGCCAGC
>JADBJO010016581.1:20000-27500 GCA_016801955.1 Conus betulinus | reverse complement strand
GCGGAACATGGCTCCCAGCATGCAGAAGTTCTCGTTGTAAGCGTCTTTCCACAGCTTCTGGGTCATCTCCTGGGATCTGCTCAGCTTGGACCCCGTGCTCCTGTCGTTGACGGAGTCGTCGTGGGCGTAGGTGAAGCTCAGGAATCCCTCCATGTCTGCCTTGTAGAGCAGCGGGTGCAGCATGTGCGTGTGCCACATCAGGTCCGTGTCGTAGCAGGGCACGAGGAACTTGTCCGGGTTCTGCTGCTTCAGGGACAGCATCTTGCGGTAGCGGACCACGGCGTTGGTCAGGAACAGCGCGTCCTTGTAGTGGGGCAGGCTGACCTGGTAGAAGAACACTTTCTGGCGAGCTGCCGCGGCCAGGATGTCGTAAGAAATCTTGGATTCCGCTGACATCAGAGAATTTTCCAACGCAGGCAAGGCGTCAGCCTGGCTGAAATCAAGGTCGAATGGTTCGTTGTATTCCCTTCCCCACAAGGATCTAGACCTTTTCAACATCTCCTGGCGCTCTTTTTCTGAGAAGAGCTTGTGGTCGACCAGCTTGCCCACCACGCGGACACAGTCCTGCTGGTAGGTGACCGGGGCCAGCAGGTGGCAGTGCCACACCCACTCCACGTCCAGCGGGGCCGCCAGAACCTCGTCTTCATGCTTGGCCGCCAGGGGAGCCACAGGAACTCGTATCGTCTCAGGGCCTGATGGAGCAGGGCGGGGTGGCGGAGGGCAGGGGTGGCGGAGACCGTGCGCAGGAAGGAGAGTTGCCGGAGAGCTGAAGGGATGAGATCTACCCTGAGGGGGGATTCAGTCAGGGGATTGATGGCCTCGCCTTGCGCGCGCACACACACACACACACACACACACACACACACACGCACGCACCACGTCATTGCATTAAAAGAGTCACAGCGCTTTTGTTCATCGGTTATTCAGTATGCTATAAATGTAAAGAAAAAAAAAACATCTTTAAGGTAGATAGCATGGGGAAAGAGTGAAGGGAATAGATGCAGAACACCGAATTTAAAACGAGAGAGAGAGAGAGAGAGAGAGAGAGAGAGAGAGAGAGAGAGAGAGAGAGAGAGAGAGAGAGAGAGATCCAACAAAAAAGCAAGAATGAGAGAAAGATGGAAGAAGTGGGAAAAGAAATAAAAAAAAGAAAAAGGAAAGAAAGAACAGAGAACTGACGAACTGGAAGAATGCTATAGAGAAGATGGAAAAAAAAAAAAAAAAGAAGCTCCCCGTATAGACTAGGATAAAGTGATCAGTATAGGGCCTACATGTTTCTTTCCACACACCGATGTGGTGATGACTTTACACAGTTTTACAGTGATGAGGTTACACAGTGCTACAGTGAGGGCATTACAGCGTGCTACAGTGATGGTGTTACACAGAGCTACAATGATGACGGTACACAGTTCTACGGTGATTACGTTACACGGTGCGTGATGACGTTACACAGTAATATAATGATGACGTTACACATGGTGATGACGTTACACGGTGCTACAGTGATGACGTTACACAGTGCTATAATGATGACGTTACACATAGTGGTGACGTTACACGGTGCTACAGTGATGACGTTACACTGTGCTATAATGATGACTTTACACATGGTGTTGACGTTACACGTGCTACAGTGATGACGTTACACAGTTCTACGGTGATGGCGTTACACAGTGCCACAATAATGACGGTACACATGGTGATGACGCTACACGTGGCTACAATGATGACGTTACACGGTGCTACAGTGATGACGTTACACAGTTCTACGGTGATGGCGTTACACAGTGCCACAATAATGACGGTACACACGGTGATGACGCTACACGTGGCTACAATGATGACGTTACACAGTGCTACTGTGATGGCGTTACTCAGTTGTACACAGTCCAAACACCACAGCACAGTTACAAAGCAGCACAATGTAACAACACGGTGTGGAAACAGAGACAAGATTTCTCGAACACTGAATATGAGAAAGACTCCTCTGGTTACAAAAGACATGTAAGTGTGGTAAAATATGACCGCTAGTATTCAGTAACAGGACTGTGTTATCAGACAAAATAAATAGCGAAAGAATTCCTTCTCTTCAAAGGAAAAAACATAAGAGTCTGCTTCAGTATATGCTACAAGATGTTGTATGAAAAGTCTGCTTTGTCATCAGAAGAACTTCAAACAGGAAGATTGAACTTCCTGAAAAATGCAGTGAGTCTGAATTTTATCATGAGGCCTCTATTAATTCAATGTTGCCCAGTCAGAACGCCGAGGGGGATGTAATTTCTTCCAGGGACAGAATAACCACGTTTCAGATGGTACAGATGGTATATCTCATAATAAGTTAAGCCAACTACCTGGATAATGGCTAATGATATTAGACAAAATCAGTTTGGAAGAGTTAAGAAAGAGGAACGATACTACACATTCAGAAAACTCCTATCCTAACGCGTGTTTTAAAGCAGCTTGAACTACTGACGAGCTTTGCAAATCACTAGTCAGTTTGAGTGATCTCCTATATTGAAGAAATCATAGAGAAAAATGATTAACACTCGAAAGACGGTCTCCGAAAAAAAAAAAGTAATGTTAACAACACATTCTGTTTTCTGAAAAACAGGACATTGATTGACTGATCATGTTTTACCCTTCTGTACGCGTGAGAAGAATTTTTTTTTGTTTTTTCGCTAAAGGAATGAATTCACGTCCGTCTTTCTTGTGCTACTAAACCCTGCGACGTGGTATGATATGGTAGACTGTTGAGCAGGCTAAAGGTCATTGATCTTTAATGAAAAATTTAAGTACGGTATCTGCCAAATTTGAACAAACGAATCATAAGACACAAAACACGACGCGTTTCTACCTCTTATGCCTTCTTCAGGCAAGATAAACAACACTCAGGACAACGAACATGGAGAACGAGAAGACCTAAGAGGTAGAAACGCGTCGTGTTTTGTTTTATGATTCATTCGTTCATGTTTGGCGGACACAGTTCTTACCTTTCTCTAAAGATTTGTGTAATTCTCCGCCTGCAGTCGCCTCACGTTGCATCTAATGGTCACTGGTCTGTTTCAATGTGTTCTAGACAGTGTACATGCAATGTAACAGTAAACATGCTCTAGTTGACCATGGCATTGAAAAAGAGAAAAAAAGAAGAGAGAAAGAAGAAGAAAGGAGGGGAAAAAAGAAGGAGAAAAAGAAGAAAAAAGAAGAAAGGACAAAAAAGAAGAAGAAAAGAAGAAGAAAGAAGAAGAAAAAGAAGAAAAAACAAGAAGAAAGGAAGAAGGAGAAGAGAAAGGAAGAAAAAAAGAAGAAAAGAGAAGAAGAAGAAAAAGAAAAACGGAAGGAGAAGAAGAAAAAGGAAGAAGAAAAGAAAAAGAAGAAACGAGGAAAAGAAACGAAAAGAAGGAGGAAAAGAAAAGAGAAAGAAGAGGAAGAAAGGGAAAGAAAGAAGAAGAAAGAAGGAGAAGAAGGAAAAGAAAAGAGAAGGGAGGAAGAAAAAAAGGTGGATGAGAAGAAGGAAGGAAGAAGAAGAAAAAGAAGGGGGTGGGGGGAGGAAAGACAAAAGAAGGGAGAAGAAAAGAAAGGAAGAAGAGAAGGAGAAGAAGAGAAGGAGGAAGAAAGAAGAAGGGGAGAGGAGGGGGGGAAGTGAAGAAGACGAAGGGAAAGAGGAGAAAGAAAGAGAAGAGGAAAGGAAGAGAAGAAGGAGAGAGAAGAAGGAAGAAGGAAGGAAATGATGAAGAAGGAAGAGAAGAAGAAGAAGGAAAGAGGAAGAAGAGAGAAGGAAGAAGAAGAAGAAAGGAAAAGAGAAGAAGAGAGGAAGAGAAAAAAGAAGGAAAAGAAGAAGGAAGAAGAAGAAGAAGCGAAGAAAGAGAAGGAAGAGAAGAAAAAGAGAAGGAAGAGAAAAGAAGAAAGGAAAGAAAGAGAAAGAGGGGGAGGAGAAAAGGAAAGAGAAAAAAGAAGAGAAGAAAAAGAAGGCGAGAAAAAGAAGAAAAAGAGAAGAAAGAGAGAAGAAAGAGAAAAAAGAAAAGAAGGAAGAAGAGAAGGAAGAGAAGAAGGAAAGAAGAAAAGAAGGAAAAGGAAAAGAGAAAGAAGAAGAGGAGAAAGAAAAAAAAGGAGGAAAGAAGGAAAGAGAAGGAGGAGGTCGTGGTAGAGATGGAGGAGAGGAGGAGAAAGAGAAAGAGGAGGAGGAAGAAAGAAGAACGGAGGGCAGAAGAAGAAGAAAGAGGAAATGAGAAGCGAGAACGAAAAGAAGAAAAAAAAAAGAAAAGGATGTGGAGGAGGTGGTGGTTTTGGTGGATGAGGAAAAGAGAAGGAAGAAGAAGGAAGAAAAAAAAAGGAAGGTGGAGGGTGGGCGGCAAGAAGGAGGGAAGACAAGGAGGGAGAAAGAGCAAAGAAAGAGAAGGAAGAGAAGGAAAAGAAGGAGGAGAAGGAAAAGGAAGAAAGAAGGAAGAGAAGGAAAAAGAGAAGGAAAAGGGAAGAAGAGAAGGAAAAGAGGGAAGGAAAAGGAAGAGAAAGGAAAAAAAGAAAAGGAGAAGAAAGAAAGGAAGAAGGAAAGAGAGAAGGAGAGAAAAAGAAAGGAGAGGAAGAGAGGAGCGGAAAAGAAGAGGGAAAAGAAAAGAAGAGAAAGAAAGAAGAGAAGAAGAAAAAGGAAGAAAGGAAGAGAAGGAAAAAAGAAGAGGAAAGAGAAGGAAGAAAGAAAGGAAGGGAAGGAAGGAAAAGAGAAGAAGAAAAGGAAAGAGGGAAAGGAAAAGAGAAGAAGGAAAGGAAAAAAAAAAGAGAAGGAAGGGAAGGAAAGAAGAAAGAGAAGGAAAGAGAAGGAAAGAGAGAAAGAAAGAGAAAAAAAAGAAGAAAAGAAAGAGAGGAAAAGAGAAGGAAGAGAATGAAAAGGAAGGAAGAGAAAGAAGAAGGAGAAGAAAGAAGGAAAAAAAAGGAAGAAGGAAAGAAAGAAAAGGAAAGAGAAGGAAGAGAAGGAAGAGAGAAGAAGGAAAGAAGAGAAGGAGGAGAAGAGAAGAGAAAGAGAGAAGAGAGAAGAGAAGAAAGAGGAAAGAAGAGAAGGAAAAGGAACGGAAGAGAGGAAAGAGAAAGAAGAGAAAGAGAAGAAAAAGAAGGAAAAGAGAAGGAAGAGAGAAGGAAAAGAGAAGGAAAGAGAGAAGGAAGAAGAGAAGGAAGAGAAGAAGAAGGGAAAGAGAAGGAAAAAAAGAAGAAAAAGAGAAGGAAAGAAGGAAAAAAGAAGAAGGAGAAGGAAAAAGAAAGAAAAAGAGAAGGAAAGAGGAAGATAGGGAAACAGAGAAAGAAAAGAAGAGAAAAATAGAAGAGAAGAGAAGGAAAAAAAGAAGAAAGAGAAGGAAAGAGAAGGAGAGAAGGAAATGAGAATGACGAAGAGGAAAAGAGAAGAAAGAGAAGAAAAAGAGAAGAATCAGAAGGAAAAGAGAAGGAAGAGAAGGAAAAGAGAAGGAAGAGAAGGTAAAAAGAATAAAGAGAAGGAAAGAGAAGGAAGAGAAGGAAGGAAATGAGAAGACGAAGAGGAAAAAAGAGACGAAAGAGAAGAAAAAGAGAAGAATCAGAAGGAAAAGAGAAGGAAGAGAAGGAAAAAGAGAAGGAAAGGAGGACGAAAGAGAAGGAAAAGAGAAGGAAGAGAAGGAAAAGAGACGAAAGAGAAGGAAAAGAGAAGGAAGAGAAGAAAAAGAAAAGAGGAGAATCAGAAGGAAAAGGGAAGGAAGAGAAGGAAAAGAGAAGGAAAATAGAAGAAAAACGAAAAGAATGCGAAGGAAAAGAGAAAGAAGAGGGAAGGAAGATAATGAAGAGAAGGAAAAGAAGGAATAGAAGGGAAAGAGAAGGAAGAGAAGGAAAAGAGAGAAGGAAGAGAAAGGAAAAGAGAAGAAAAAGAAAGAATAGAGAAGGAAGACAAGGAAAAGAGAAGGAAGAGAAGGAAGGAAATGAGAAGGAAGAGAAGGCAAAGAGAAGAAAGAGAAGGAAAAGAGAAGGAAATGAGGATGACGAGGAGGAGGAAAAGAGAAGAAAAGAGAAGAAAAAGAAGAAGAATCAGAAGCAAAAGAGAAGGAAGAGAAGGAAAGGGAGAAGGAAAGGAAAGGAGAAGAAAGAGAAGAAAAGGAGAAGAATCAGAAGGGAAAGAGAAGGAAGTGAAGGAAAAGAGAAGAAAAAGAGAAGAATGAGAAGGAAAAGAGAAGGAAGAGGGAAAGAAGATAATGAAGAGAAGGAAAAAGAAGGAGGAGAAGGAAAAGAGAGAAAGAAATGAGAAGGAAGAGAAGGAAACGAGAAGGAAGAGAAGGAAAAGAGAATACATAGAAGGAAAAGAAAAGAAAGAGAAGGAAAAGAAAAGGAAGAGAAGGAAGGGGAGAAAAGGGAAGGAAGAGAAGTGGGGGGGAAGGAAAAGGGAAGGAAGAGAAGGAAGAGAAGGAAAGGGAAGGAAGAGAAGGAAAAGAGAAGGAAGAGAGAGAAGGAAGCGAAACAACAGCATCACCAGCAACAGCACGAGCATCATCAACATTTAGAATAAGCTGATCTGGACAACGTCACCATCCCCAACAACAGCATGGACAACACAAACTAAGACATGCTTGAAGGAATCCACTCACCCATAGAAGCAGGCCTCACGTGCAGCGTCATGTCATGTGGTTGTCTGGGGGTGTGTCTTCAAGCTTCTTTTGTCTTTCAGTATTCCACCTGTGTGTCAGCCATCAAGATAATTATGTTTGAATTCGAAACAAATCAGCCATGAGAGATATAATAAGGAACCCAAAACACTAGCAACAACACTAATAATTGCTAAGTTAATGACTGAAATAAACCACTACATCCAAATTAGGACGTAAGTAAGAAAGTAAGCAGTAAAGAAGAAACTAAGAAAGTGATAAAATAACAAATTCAGAAAATAAGCACGAAAAAAAGAAAAGAAAACAAGATGCAAAGCATGATGACAAGATCAACGACAAAAACAACAAAGATAACAACAAAGTTAACAACAACAACAACAACAACAACAACAACAACAACAACAGCAACAACAACAACAACAACAACAACAGGAACAAGAGCAACAATACGTGACAACAAAGCTGACAACATAAAACAACAACATTAACATCAAACAATAACGACGACAGTGAACGGTAAAAAACAACAACAACAACAACAACAACAAAAACCATCGACCTTGGACAAACAGCAACAGAGGCAACAACGATAACATCATCAACATCAACAAGAATCACATCATCATCGCCATCGCCATCATCATCGTCGTCGTCATGCCTTGCCTTAAGGCTGTGTCAGACCAACTGACCTAGGCTAGAACACCAAGGCTACATCAAAAGGTCGTTATGCTGTGTCAGACCAATTGACATAGACTAGAACACCAAGGCTACATCAAAACGCTGTTATGCTGTGTCAGACCAGCTGACATAGACTAGAACACCAAGGCTACATCAAAACGTCGTTATGCTGTGTCAGACCAACTGAGATAGACTACTAGAACACCAAGGCTAC
>JADBJO010016581.1:0-10000 GCA_016801955.1 Conus betulinus | reverse complement strand
CTGTGACTGCGAAATAACCATGGCAATTTCAGCAACATATGAACCATATAAGACAGTGTTGAAATTATCAAAGTTATTCTCCTCACAGAGAGTGGGGTCAACACTGAGCATTCAAACAAAAGAATATGTACAGAAATGTTTTCTCTGCACACACAAGAAATACCATGAGAATATATAGTGTCCCAAGTATTCAGCATTAATTTATGAATTAATCTAACAATGTGCATTGGGTAGAACGGTAAAGTAGCCATTTTTTTTACTAGAATTCTGCTTATGCATGCATTTCATTAATAATTTGGATTAATTCACAAGAGGAAAAATCTAAGGGATTGTTCGGTAAATTTTCCGTCTTTCTATTTGCTCCTTCTTTTTGCAAGACTGTCTTCTATTTCATTCCATTTTATACCACAGTGAGATGGGACCCAAACAAAAATCAATTCTTATACCTAGAGTATGAAACAATGCAGTAGATGTTTTATTTCAAAAAGCAAATCTTTTCTAGCTTTGCAGTCCCAACGCTCTAGCGACTGTAAAACAGATTTGGAATCAACAAAAAAATGATAGAAAAGCAATTGATGTATCATATATGTAAATCAAAGCCTTCAGTATTGCATATAATTCTGAAGTATAGATTGAAAACCCCTATCCTACATAATATGATTTCCTGACATTTAAGGGTTGGTATTATAAAGCGTGAACCACTGCCAGATGATTCTATTACCGACCCATCTGTAAACACTTTTCAAATGATTTGGATAGCTGTTTTCTAAATGTTCACGAACTTCAGTTGTTAAAATATTTATATTATCACTTTTCTTTAACAAAGTGTATTTGTAATCAAAAAAGCATTAAGTGCTTCCAAGGAGGCATTGGAAGTACTGCAGGAAATTCTGGTGGATAGCAGTAATATCAATATTACAATGTGACATGAAGTCATGTGTAGTTTCAAATTGGTTGAATGTAAGATGTTTTTTAGATATCTTATGAAAATCTTTACTGGAATCAATCAGTATTTCTCCAGTAACTGAATTTTCAACAGAAAGACTTCTGACAATATATTTGGATACATCCAATATTCGCTTCTCATTAGATATATATATATCTGTTTCTTTATAACATATATGAGTGTTGTGTGTGTACTGGGACTCCCAGAGCTAATTTCATGGCCTTACTATCCAAGCTTTGCAATCTCTTTAAAAGAGAATTAGGCGCAGAGAAAATACACTTCTGCCCCATAAGTCAATTTCGATCGGATTAAAGAGATGTATAGATGTAAAAGGGTATGACAGTCCTGACCCCATGGTTGATAACATATAATTTTAAGAATGTTGAATCTTTTTCTTGTTTTATCAATTAAGTTTTCAATATGTGTTGTTCCAGTTCAGCTTAGGAGTTAAAAATGCCCCCAGGAACTTAACTTTTTGTTTATATTCCAGAAACTGACCATCTAGCAAAAGCGAGGGTAGAGTCTTTCGGTTCTCACCATTGTTAAACAACATAAGACATGTTTTTTTTTCTCCAGATAGTTCTAATCCGTTCTTCTTCATATATGAAGATAATTTATCCAATCCTTTTGGTACATCCTCTGTGTACAAAATGTATTGTTCTTTTATTGGAATGCTACCTTAATGCACAATTAATCCAAATAGCAATATCATCTGCATATTGAACTACATGCATTGCTTTTGACATAGATTTGCGAAGATCATGGATTAGGATTGTGAACAACACGGGCAGGGTATTCCCTGAGGAATACCCATATCTACATTCCTAAAGGATGAATAAGTTCTTCCAATCCGCGTCCATATATGCTCTATCTGTTAGGAAGCTTTTAATGTAATCAAACATTTTCCCAGAAATGCCAACATTTTTTTATTTGTACAATAGCCTTGCGTGCCATACGCAGTCGTAGGCTTTTTTTAACGTAAAAATGTAGCCAAAGTACTTTTTCTGCGGGAGAACTGCTTTTTAATGTGACTGGTCAGTTTTACCAAATGGTCTGTGGTACGACCTTTTCGAAAGCCCGCTTGCTGAACAGGAATCACACACTACCTTTTTCACAGTAATATAACAATCGTTTTTGAATATTTTTTTTTCTAAAAGTTTACCAGCATGAGATGTTAGAGCTATGGGTCTGTAACTATGCACAGATGTCTTCGGTTTACCTTCCTTGAGTACTGGGACTACTACTGAACTTTTCCAGATTCTTGGAATAGTGCCATTAATCCAACATTTTTTGGAATAATGAATGCAGTAATACTTTCCACGAAGAAGGTAAGTGTCTGATGAGTTGATAGGACACTCCATGAAGGCCAACAGCTGAATCATGTAAAGGGATAGAATCTAGTGCTTCTGATAGTTCTGACAACAGTAAAGGTGAGTTTAGGAAATGTTCGTTTTCTTGTGGAGGAGCATGTATTCTTCTTTTTTGTTTTTCATTGTTTCTGTGACGACTGTTTTCTGGCTGAAGATTTTTAGATTGACTACAAGCTGAAAATAAATCTGAAAAAGCTTCAGCTTTATCCAAAGCAGTGGGGAAATCAGTTTTTAACTTTACGGGGTATGACTGAGTTTTATAGCAATTTTTCATTTCTTTTACTTTTTTTCAAACTGTAAATAAATCTTTTGATTCTGATACCTCAGCTTCACAAAACTTAACCCAATACTTCTTTTTTGCTAGAGCAATAACTTTAGTACATTTATTCTTTTCTTGTTTCATGATTATAAAGTTTTCATCCGACTTATTTCTTATCCATGTTTTGTAGCTTTTTCGCTTTGACTGTACAGCGAGCCTGTATTCTTCTGTCCACCATACGTTGCTTACATATTTCCCAATCTTTTTGTATTTATATTTTGGGATAGTCTTTTCAGCCGCTACTAACACTACTTTTGAAAAGTTTGCATAAAAAGTATCTAGATCGTCATCATTCTCAATTGGTGATGTATTTTGTGACACAAGAAAAGTTTGAAAGGCTTCCCAGTTGGCCAGTTTATAGTTAAATTCTGGTATTTTGCATTCAGAGACAGACGGTTCATCAAATATGTTTCATTAGAAAAAAAAGTATTGTAATGGGAAGATGATCACTCCCTAAACAATCCTCTATTGTGGACCAGCTATAGTTTACCCCTATGCTTGGGGAAACAAGCAATAGATCTATTGCACTCGACTTGTGAGTAACTACATCAGGAATTCTCGTAATTCTACCGTCGTTTAACAAAATTAAATTCGAATCAACAATATTTTCAACAAATCTATTAGATGTCACTTGACTACAACTATCCCCAAAGGGTGCATGAGCATTAAAGTCGCCCATAACAATCCACTTCCTCTTTGTAAAATCAGTATGTTTTAACCAATCTGTGTCATCCTCTTTAGGACCATTAGGATAGTACACAGACAGAACATTATAAACTGATTCCTTATTTTACTTTGATGGCAGCACCTGTGGCAAACACATCTTGTTTATCTATAGACACTGGTAGTGGGCTTATATTTGTAAACTCAAGGTCAAGTCTAATATAGATAGCTGTTTGCACCTTTTTATTTACCCCATTGATGCTGCAAAGAGGAGGATAGTAATAGTTCTTAAGTTTGGGAAGCTTTTTCTTTTCCACGTTCAATGATTGGAGCGCTAACACTCAACAGTTTTTCTCCAAAACATGACTCTCAAAAGATAACAGGTTAGTGGAAATAGATCTCGCGTTCCACTTGAAACACTGTGAAAAGGTTATTTGAATCTAACTTCATAGTAGACTGTATTTACAGGCATAACTGTAGTTATGCAGATTATCGTTCCTGATATTTTTAACACTCTCATTGTCATGCACGCATATTTAATCATAAATATCATTGGTAATATCTGTGCGGAAGTAGGTGGGTGGAAATAACCAGGAATGTCAGGCAAATTGCTGCTGTTAACCTTAAGAAATTGGAATAATAAAACATAAACATTTTTTTTTGTCATCAAATACTGATTTAAATACAAAGTATATCCAACAATAGAAACCACAGTTCCATTGCAAAATGTTGTTTAGATATTTGAACATTTTCATGAAAATCTAACTGAACAAAGATCAATTTTAAAAAGTTTAAACATCAAAAGTAAATCAAACATTAATTATAGAAGGTGGAAGGGGGGAGAGGGAAACACAGAGTCCAGCCAGTGATGACAGCACAGTCAGTAGAACCATGGGGGCGGGAAAGGCGGAGGGTAGAACCCTGGGCTGTGAGGTGAAGAGAGGGGGCTGATCTCCTTCGTGGCTTCTCCCAGAACAGGCGGTGCAAATGCCTCCCAAGGGTACTGGCCAGCACGCTCGTTCCTCTGGCTGTTGGATGGATCTTATCTACAGTCAGGTGCTGTAGTCTGTAGCATGCAGATTGTGGTAGCTTACAAAACTGATGTTTTTCTCAGACACAGAGACTGGATTTTGCCAATGCACTGAATAATTCTCCCTTTGTGTCAAGGCTTCAGCTCCATAAAGGAGTACTGATATGGAGCTGAGACGTGGCGAACCACAGTTACCATCACCAACAAGATCCAGACTTTCATCAATTCCTGTCTGAGGCGCATACTGAGGATCCACTGGCCAGACAGGATCAGCAACGATGACCTGTGGCAACAGACAAATAAGAAGCCAGCCAATGCAATGCAGAGATTTTCCAAAGGAGATGGAGGTGGATAGGCCACACCCTAAGAAAGCCTGCCGACAACACCACCAGGCAGGCATTGTCCTGGAACCCGCAGGGAAAAAAGAAAGAGAGGCCGCCCAGGGAACTCCTGGCGCCGAGACCTGCAGACAGACGTGACAGCGTTGGGGAAAACTGGAACCAGCTGGAGAGAATTGCCCAGGACCGTGATGGCTGGAGGATCCTTGTCGGTGGCCTATGCCCCAGAAGGGGTTGTAGGCGAAAGTAGTAGTAGTCAAGGGCTTCGTTTCTCACTGGCGCAGCCTGACTCACTACTATTTTTGCTGTTGGAAATGATTCTCTGACCCTTTTAATGCCCTTTTTCATGTTCAGGCTGCATTTGGTTGGTATTTTTGATTTGACATCTTTTATTCCAGCGTGGAGAACAATGCAGTCTGGTTCTGGACACAGATTTTCTTTGGCGTCTTTAAGAACTGTACTGCATTGTTCGATGGCATGGAGCTTCCTGTGTCGCCACCTGCAAACCGTAGGATCGTCCCAGTCGCTTTCCCGTCCACTTTGTTCATGACAGAATCATGTAGAATAAGAACTCGTGGTAAATCTTTAGAAGTCTAGGTCTTCTTGTGATCCCTTGTTTTCAAAGTTGCGTCATGATGTTGAATGACGTCATTCTTGGAAAACATTTTTTTTTTTTTTCAGAGAGAGTTGAGTTTTTCTTTTTAGGTACTTAACGCATTCGGCATAGGTGGAATATTTTGCTGACGGTGAACAGATGGTGGCATCACCGTGGCCGCCGGCATCAGTCTGGCACCCAGAACTCGTGGTGGAAGGTGAGTTCTTTCCTTGATGCCGGCTTGTTGCTAGGTTTTCCTCTCGCGGTGCAGATCTTGTCGTCTCCGTCAGGTGACTTTCCAGACTGGCTACCGTGGCACTAAGGTTTTGAATGATTTGTTTTAGATGATTTATTTCTTTTAGTGCCTCCTGACAACGGCAGCCAGCATGAGATGTTGACATTTTCTTTTGGCCCATTTCTTTATCAATCGTGCCGACAGACGACAGTTGATCATAAGCTGTCCGATTAACATCTGCAAGGCATTTAGATCGATCTTCTAAGGGCTCGACTGATGGGTTTTTTTCGATGTTACATTCTTTTTACCTACTCAGATAATCATACAAATCTGTTTATTTCAAATCTGCTCACACACACACACACACACACACACACACACACACACACACACACACACACAGAAATGTATAGACACAGACGCATATCCGCACACACACACACACACGCACACACACACACGCACACACGCACACACACACACACACACAAGGAGAGAGAGAGAGAGAGAGAGAGAGAGAGAGAGAACACACACACACACACACACACACACACACACACACACACACACACACCACATTTAGTGCTTATAATGTAGTGTTAAAGAAAGTGGACATATGATGGTAAAGATGTGTGATAAGCACACCAATCTTTTGTACTCGCTAACACCTTTAGAAAACAGAAAGGAGCACATCACTACTTGGAAATTCGCCGTTTTAAAAGAGATTGCGGTAAGTGCTTCAATAAACAACCCAGCAAAGGACAGAATGTTAAAAAGATTAGAACTGTTTTTTTTTCCCTTAGAGCGTATGAGAGTGACTTAACGCCAACCGATCCACATGTCAAAGACAGTTTTCTGGGGGCCACAGTGATGACACTGAAACAGGTGGCAACATTTCTGAAAACGAGTGGAAACACAAACGGACACACAGAACGAGCAGCAAAGCAATGTTTAATTCATGTACTACACTGAACAGACAAGTGAACTGATGACAAATCTTCCACAATTGCCTGAATGGAAACGCATAACAGCGAACTTATATATATATATATATATATATATATATATATATATATATATATATATATATATATATATATATATATATATATTGATTGGTTCAGATTTCCATCCATAATCAGGCACCGCTCCACCAAGGAATCGGTTCAAGTAGACAATGCTCACAATAGTCAGCATACACTCAAAGGAAATCATAACACTTGAACCAGGCTGCACTCCAACACTTTATTTAAATTTTCGCTCTGCTCTGGGGCCTCTTCAGGTAACTGCTATCACAAACTATATATATACAACTAAACGTGCAAAGCTGAGTGCAGAGTATCACTGATTTAGAACAAATCCAAAACAAATGAGTTAAATTTCGACAAACACATTTCCAGCAGACGTGAATAACACACGGAGAAAAAAACCAACAGATCAATACTCCCCAGACGTCTGTTGGGAGAAGAACACCTGCTTTAAAATCCATACTATTTTACGGTTAACGTCTTCCTTCCTGTCTTTTTCTGAAGTACAAAGACAAAGGAGAAAACAAAGCCAACCTGATAATTCCCACAATTGAACCTATTCCCTGAGCAGGTGGCATGCTCACAGAAGTCTTCATCATCTCCTCCAATACAGTCAGTCCGAAAGTCGCACACCAGACTGTAGGGCACGAACTTTCCAGCCGCCCTACAATAAAAATAGGGCTGTCTGAATCCCGGAGCCGTTGGGCAGAATTGTTGTACCACCCTCCACTCCTGTCCACCCCCCTACACACACTGGCCTCGTCACAGGCCAAAAACGGGTTAGTCACGTGTTGCAGCGGACACGTCATAACAGGAACACGTGTCTGGGTATTTCCGCCGGGTGCCGGAAGCTTGACAGGCTGACGTAAGCGATGGGAGGATGCTGACGTCAGTTCACATACGACAGAAACACGCAGTACCGTGGAACAATACTCTCAGGTTTTGCCAGTGAGTTGATATGCAAGCCAAAATCCTTCTGAGGTACCAGTATTCCACAGAACATGTTGTACTCAGGTGGCTTGAAGTGTAAGAAGTAGGCCACGTGACCACTCTGCCAAAGCCGCGTGTGTCTGTACCTGTCGCATCAGCAGTGTGGGATTCGTCAGTGTGGGGGAAATGTTGAAGGAATATTTGCCAGTCTCAATGCTAAACGATGCCTCCATGACTGTGTCAGGAGTGTGTTTGGTTGTGTATTATGTACGTGGTGCAGACGTTGCATGCATTATTTTTTTTTTTTTTTTCGTTTTATTTTTTTATTATTATAATTTTTTTTATTGCCGTCTCTCAACACACAACTACCCTTGACAATATAAGAAAACTGCTCAAATGTGTTTGCATGAACAGAAAACTGCTCTAATGTTTTTTCATGAACAGTAGTTACTTTTCCTCAGTGGTCTTAATGTATAGTTTCCTTTGTTCGACTTTCATTTAGCAATAAAACCTGAAAGCGCGCGCGCGCGCGCGTATGTGTGTGTGTGTGTGTGTGTGTGTGTGTGTGTGTGTGTGTGTGTGTGTGTGTGTGTGTGTGTTTCGCGCGCGCGTTTTTTTTTTTTTTTTTTTTTTTTGTTTTCAACACAGTATATCTCACAGTTAGTAAACTTCCATCCCCCTCATCTCCCATGATCCCCTTGCTCTCTTTTATGCTCCCCCCCCCCCCCCCCCCCCCCCCATCCCCACCGCAGCCACGACTGACTCTGTCTCCCCCCCCCCCCCCACCCCCCTCTTTTCCGTCTTTTCCCTTCACCCACTTCTCTTTTCACGGTACCCTCTTATCTCCCTTGAATGAAGGAATCTTCTGTTGCACGTGCTTTCACCATGATTCGTAATATTATACGGACTTACCTCCCTTCTCTTCTACCTATTAATGACCTTATTGCAACACCAACACAGACTTTCATCTCCCTTCTCTCAAAATCGCTTTATTGCAACACTGGGAAGTGTTGTCCCTTGAATACATCTTGAATTTGTCCACAATTATCTTCCTTAGACTAGGTCCCTCATTGCATCACAATACTGTCGCATTGGTCCCGATCCTCCTGTCAGTCCTATTGTCACTGTAGTTATTTTGACCCTACCTCCATCCTCTTTCCCTCATATTTCTCCTTGTCGACATTTGGAAAGCCATGGGAAAGCCAGGGATAGCCACAAGAAAGCCATGAGAAAGCCAGGGGAAAGCCATGAGAAAGCCAGGGGAAGCCATGAGAAAGCCAGGGAAAAGCCATGAGAAAGCCAGGGGAAAGCCATGAGAAAGCCAGGGAAAAGCCAGGAGAAAACAAAGCCATGAGAAAACCAGGGGAAAGCCATGAGAAAGCCATGGGGAAAGCCATGAGAAAGCCAGGGAAACCATGAGAAAGCGTGGGAAAAGCCAGAGAAAAACCATGGGAACGCCAGGGTAAATCCATGAGAAAGCCAGGGTAAAGCCAGGAGAAAGCCAGGGGAAAGCCATGGGAAAGCCATGAGACAGCCAGGGAGAAAGCCATGAGAAAGCCATGAGACAGCCAGGGGAAAGCCATGAGAAAGCAGGGGTAAAGCCAGGGTAAAAGCATGAGAAAGCCAGGGGAAAGTCAGGGGAAAGCCACGAGAAAGCCAGGGTAAAGCCAGGGTAAAGCCATGAGAAAGCCAGGGAAAGTCAGGGGAAAGCCAGGGGAAAAAGCCGTGGAAAGCCGGGAGAGAGCCAAGGAAAAACCACGGGAAAGCCATGAGAAAGCCATGAAAAAGCCAGGGGAAAGCCAGGGGAAGCCGTAAGACAGACAGCCAGGGGAAAGCCATAGGAAAGCCAGGGGAAAGTCAGGGGAAAGCCATGAGAAAGCCAGGGTAAAGCCAGGGTAAAGCCATGAGAAAAGCCAGGGGAAAGTCAGGGGAAAGCCAGGGGAAAGCCGTGGAAAGCCGGGAGAGAGCCAAGGAAAAACCACGGGAAAGCCATGAGAAAGCCATGAAAAAGCCAGGGGAAAGCCAGGGGAAGCCGTAAGACAGCCAGGGGAAAGCCATGAGAAAGCCAGGGTAAAGCCATGAGAAAGCCAGGGGAAAGTCAGGGGAAATCCAGGGGAAAGCCGTGGAAAGCCGGGAGAGAGCCAAGGAAAAAAAAACCACGGGAAAGCCATGAGAAAGCCATGAAAAAAGCCAGGGGAAAGCCAGGGGAAGCCATAAGACAGCCAGGGGAAAGCCATGAGAAAGCCAGGGGAAAGTCAGGGAACGCCATGGGAAAGTCATGGGAAAGCCATGGGAAAGTCAGGAGAAAGCCATGGGAAAGTCAGGAGAAAGCCATGGGAAAGTCAGGGGAAAGTCATGGAAAGCCATGGGAAAGTCAGGAGAAAGCCATGGGAAAAGTCAGGGGAAAAGCCATGGGAAAGTCAGGGGAAAGCCATGAGAAAGTCAGGGGAAAGCAGGGGAAAGTCAGGGGAAAGCCATGGGAAAGTCAGGGGAAAGTCAGGGGAAAGCCATGGGAAAGTCAGGGGAAAGCCAGGGGAAAGTCAGGG
>JADBJO010016580.1:37500-40145 GCA_016801955.1 Conus betulinus | reverse complement strand
TGTGAAAGTTGGTTTTCTTCGTTTCTTTCATATTAGCCATCGAGGTACAAGCCTGGTGGTTCCAAGTAGACAGATTAAAATCGAAGGAATGGGACTGTTTGGGGACTTCCAGCTGGCGCAAAGATAGGGTCACGGATGAGCGAAAAGGCCTGAGATGTGACGTCAACTAAGGGAAAGGTAATGTTTTGAAAATTGTAATGTCGTTGGTGGAAATCCCCCCCCCCCCCCCCCCCCCCCCCATAAAAAAAAAAAAAAACACCGAGGGAAATGATTGGTGGGAAGTTGTTCTTTTGATCAATGATCGGTTTGAAATGAAATTAAATGCTGACTCAAAAGAAAAAAAAAAATATATGGTTGGCTCAAAAAATTTTCATGGATTATATAATGACTTAGTGCTGAATCCTAATTTTGGCGTGTGGCCATTGACCGACCGGAAAAGCCTATGTGTCTGCTGGTAGTGGTGAATATCTGGAACTGGATCTGGATGGATACGTCGGAGGAGCCAATCAGCGGCAATAAACATGTCGGTCGCTCAGCAACAGACAGCGTGGGCTGGAATCATCTGTTGCCATGGTGATAGAGACCGTTTTGAGTGGTAGATTGACAGGTGGTATAGAGGTTTTGTTGCCACTCGGAGATCCGATTGGTGATGGGCGTCACATTGGGTGGATGGGTGGGTGGGGTGTGGAGGGTGATTGAAATCGAATCTTTTCACCATTGTTCGTCACTTTCTGTCTGTGTCTGTCTGTCTCTGTCTCTGTTTCTCTCTCTCTCTCTCTCTCTCTCTCTCTCTCTCTCTCTCTCTCTCTCTCTCTCTCACACACACACACACACACACACACACACACACACACACACACACACACACACAACCCTCCTTCTCTCCCTCCCTCCCTCTGATTGTCCCTTCAGTCTGTCTGTCTCTCACTGCCTCGCACTGAATGTCTATCTGCCTGCCTGCCTGTCTGTCTGTTTTTCTGTTTGTTTCTCTCTCTGTCTTTTTGTCTGTCTCTTGCTGTTCACATAAGAGTTTATCTGACACCCTCTCAAATAGCAAATTTTGTCTTGTCATGTCCTATCTCTGTCTCTTCCTCCCTCCTGCCCCCCCCCTCCCCCCGCACTCTCTATCTCTCTCTCCTTCTCTCTGCTCTATCAGATAAGTTTGTACTCCCTGAAGTAGCAGCAAACTTTTCGATGTTACAGTAATGTTTGTTTCTGTCTGTGTGATTGTCATTATATCTATTTTTCCTTCTTAATGGTTCCCGAAGTTCTGTTGTACTACACAGTGTACTCTCTCCGAATCGTTCATACATTGATTAGGTACTGCTCAGAAACAGGCACCAGCCACACACACACACACACACACACACACACACACACACACACATACACACACACACAACACACACACACACACACACACACACACACACACACACACACATACACACACACATACACACACACACACACACGCACACACACACACACAACACACACACACACACACAACACACACACAACACACACACACACACACACACACACACACACACACACACACACACTCACAAACTCGCACACACACAACACACACAACACACACACACACCTCTCTGACCTGGGTGCAGGTGGTGGGTATGCTGTTGTCATCACTGTTATTACTGGAAAAGGCAATCTGTCCCCACAGACTGAGTGATTAGCGTTCTTCGGGTAATGACAGCCTTCTTTGATACAGCTGACGACCCTGGGGCTCCAGAAAACAGCACCTTGTGGTGACAGACGCATTGTTTCCTTGAACAATGCCTAAATTTAGCGCTGGCTGGTGATGTCAGGCAAATGACAACGAGTGCGATGGGGGTGGGGTTGGAGGGCAGGGGGAGGGAGGGAGAGGAGGGGGAGGAGGACATGTGGGATTGACTTGAGGGGGGGGGGGGGGGGGGGTCAGTTTTGTTTTGGGATGGGGTGGGGGGAGAGGGAAGGAGGGGATCAGGGGAAGGGGAGGAGGAGGCATGTGAATTGGATCTGGGGGGGGGGGGGGGGGGGGGGGGAGCTGTGGTGTGGGGAGTCATTTTTTTTTTTTTTTTTTGGTCAGGAGTCCTGAGCTGCAGTGACTTTGGAAAGACACTGGCAGTTGCATGTGGTTGTGGGAGAGGGGAAGGGGGGGGGGTATCAATCAACCACACATACCCAATGGCAGCAAACAAATTGAAAACAAGAAAAAAAAATGTTGAATTACGTGTAGTAGAGGGAGGGGATAGTACGAGAAGGCAGTGTGTGTGTGTGTGTGTGTGTGTGTGTGTGTGTGTGTGTGTGTGTGTGTTTAACCTCAGTTGGCCTTTGATACTGGATCTATTCTTGCAAAGGATTACAAAACAAACAAACAAAAATGAGGTTCTGCACTATATGATAGCACCCCCCCCCTCCCCCTGCCCTCTTTAATTTGCTCCATCCCAGCTTAAAGCATGCAAACAGTAATTATACAAAGGCATGGAGCAAACAATGGAGTGGTGTCAATCTACATACATGCATTGAGCGTCTTGTCAACTCTCTTTGACAGGTACAACAGATTTTGTTGTTGTTATGCTTGAATACTGCCATCTGAACAATAAGACAGACAGAAATGACAGCCGTCATAACAACAA
>JADBJO010016580.1:30000-35000 GCA_016801955.1 Conus betulinus | reverse complement strand
GTGTGTGTGTGTGTGTGTGTGTGTGTGTGAATATCTATCGGTCTGTCTATCTGTCTGTCTATCTACGAGGGTTTCATTTAAAATTCAGCTTTTTGAATACTACTTATTATCTGCAAATACATAACTCATATGTTTGAGAACATCAGTGGTCACTAGTTGTGGATCATATGGTCTGTGTGTTTATTGGTAGTATGACAAAGAATTTTTTGTTGTTGATGATATTTTCAACATTCAGCTTTTGTATTGTACACCATTTCAAGTGTGCATTTTTGCACAGTATAGATCAAGGTTGAACAAATGAATTTATCATTTACATACATTTACAACGTAGTAAATTACCTGTGAGTTTCATACTATGTACCATATTGTTCATGTGTTTTGGTACTCACACCACACATAAAATATTCAAAATCTTTGATTACAACAACAGAATTTAAAAAAAACATATGAAAAACAAAAACAAATGAAAGATTTTACTGACGCCTTTCACGTTTCCATTTCCAGATCAATGACTACCCAACCTTCCTCAGCGGAGAGGAGAAACGCAACACCCAGCACATTGCCATCACCTATGTCACCAGTGAACCCACTCGGCGGCGCTCTCTCCGGCGCTCCCGGCATCGCTCCCCAAAGGGGTCCCTGGTGGACCTCCGAGATCGTTCCAACACTTCCACCCCCATGGGCTACGCCTCCTCCTTGGACGGCTCGGAGGATGTGGCCGCCTACCTGTCCCACAGCACCACCAGCCTCCCTCGCAGCCGGCCCACCAGCCGTGGTTCCATAGGGTCCCAGCGAGAGAGCCGCCCCAACATGAACAAGAAGAAGAAGAAGCCACTGCCCCTCAACGAGAGCTGGGAGGACAGCATCCTGCGCTCCCTGAAGGAGGAGATTGAGGAGGACATGCTGGAGGATATTGAAGAGGACAGCTTGTCTGTGCTGCGGGGGAGCCACGGGCAGAAAAAGACCCCGGCACGCTGACGCTGAAAGACGGCAAAACGCAAAGAACATTGCCGCGTGCTGGGGCGGACAGCCTGAACGAATCGCAGACTTCTGTGAGGCCTTTGCCTCCTCATCCCAAGACCGGTGCCTTTGAGACGATTGTCTCCCCTCCGTCAGAAGTGAAATCGGACAAAGCTGGGGTGGTGTTAACCCCAGTGGAGGTCACCAAGGAGAAGTCGGGGTGCTCCTGCATGCCTTTCTTTGGGCGCACCAGCAAGAGTCAGGTGGCCCCCCTTTGTCAGACAGGGGATTCCAAGGATGAAACCAATGACTTTTCTAGCAAGGTGGGTGACACTTGTCAGTCAGAGATAGGCACTACACCAGGCCATACACCTCTATTTGTCTTCTTGGTCATCTCTTTCTGCCTGTGTTTGTTTGTCAGTCTGTGACTTAGGCTGTTATGTGTCTCTAGAAACAGTTTTTGTTTACCTCTTCATGTATATATATTTGTATAAATGTTTTTTTTTTTTTTAACAACCGTGATTGGTTTGCTGATTAACTGATGGACCTATGGATTGATTTATTGCTTTTTAAAAAAAATTTTTAAGTTCAACGTGATTGAATCTGTTTTGTTATGAATTGATTTTTTTTTTTTTTTTTGTACCTCCCACCAATTTCCCAGTGTGGCTCCATGCAGTGAGCTGGACTGTAAGCAACATGAACGAATCCCTCCTGCTCTGATGTAACCTGCTTGACCACAGTGCAGACTGGCGGTCTGTGGAGCCATCCTTCAAAACTCACAATCCCTCCTGCTCTGATGTAACCTGCTTGACCACAGTGCAGACTGGCGGTCTGTGGAGCCATCCTTCACAAACTCACAATCCCTCCTGCTCTGATGTAACCTGCTTGACCACAGTGCAGACTGGCAGTTTGTGGAGCCATTCTTCACAAACTCACAATCCCTCCTGCTCTGATGTAACCTGCTTGACCACAGTGCAGACTGGCAGTCTGTGGAGCATCCTTCACAAACTCACAATCCCTCCTGCTCTGATGTAACATGCTTGACCACAGTGCAGACTGGCTGTCTGTGGAGCCATCCTTCACAGACTCACCGGCACAAATTTTTCTTGGGGATTTAGTATATTGGTGGGTAGCTTTGGCCTTAGGTCAGGGTCTCAGCAGAAATGTTTTTTTTTATTTTGTTTTTGAAAGAGAAAGTTTCTCACTAAATTTTGTGAGTTTCTTCCTTTCACTTGTCTTTCTTCTTCTCTTTTTTTTTCTTTGTTTTTGCGGGGTTTTTTTTTTTCCTTTTTTTTTTTTTTTTTTTTTTTTTTTGTGTGTTTTTTCAGTGATTTCATTATCTAAATTCATTTGGCTTGTTGAATATTTTCGAGGTTTCGATGGAGTGGTATTGACAATAATAAATGTATTGGCTTTAATGAATGATTTTTGTGAAACTTTGTGATGTGTAGGAAAAATTCATGCATGTATGCACATGTTTGCTGCCAGTATCAAATCCATCATAATCTGGGAGGAAGAAAAGCTGTGAGGTTGACTCAGTTCCCAATCTCTCTCGCACTCTCTCTCTCTGTCTCTGTCTCTGTCTGTCTGTCTGTCTGTCTGTCTGTCTGTCTCTCTCTCTCTCTCTCTCTCTCTCTCTCTCTCTCTCTCTCTCTCTCTCTCTCTGTGCATGTGTAAGTGTGTAAGTGTGTGTGTGTGTGTGTGTGTGTGTGTGTGTGATCTGTGTGTGTGTCTGTGTCTTTGTGTATCTGTATGTGTTTGTGTGTATTGTAGTGTGTGTGTGTGTGTGTGTGTGTGTGTGTGTGTGTAGATTTGTGTACTGAGGTCTGCTGTGTATGTTAGTACTCAAACCATTCTCCATTGCCATTCAGCAGTTATTTGTATTACATTGTTCTATATTATATTGTTCATAAAGGGTCCTCCAAGCTATTTACGCTCATGTTCCACAGCCTGTTAGCATCACTAGCATTAGCTGATACCTGTGGTTGATTCCTGTTTCCAGATCGAGCTGATCAGAGACTCCAAAAACGGCATCCCAAGCGTAGCCATCAGCACCGTGAGTGAAGATGGGCGAGAATCCCGCACCAGTCGTCAGTCCTCCCTAATAGGGGTCACAGGGGGCGGGCCAGGGGTCAAGGTCAGCAACACCCTCTCTGGATACCGAGAGAATTGGCAGGTTGGTAGAGTATCCTGGACTTTTTTGTTTATAATTTTTTTTTTTAGTGGGTTTGTAGTGGTATACATGAAAATGTATCTCCATGTTTTGTGTGTTTATAATGTGTGTGTGTGTGTGTGTGTGTGTGTACATTTGTGAATGGCTGTATTTCCCTTTGGGGATGCTGGAGGCTCTTTCAGAACAAATATACCCCTGACTTCTAGATAATTCTGGAAGTTCTATGGTGTTAATTTTCTCTTTTCCTGTCACTTTGACCTTGCTTTTCCTGTTGTTTTTTTTTTTAGTCATGTTGGAGCAAGAGATAAAATGTGTAAAGAATGTTGTTCTTTCTCCTTAAATGAAAACTCTGCACTGCTCTGAAGGCGCTCTCTGTAGGTCTGATGAAAGTCTATATAGACTTATTTCTTCCAACAGGAAAGTTCTTTGTTCATGAACATAAAATAAAAGGGGAAATAACTTGGTTGAATATATGAAGAGAACATTTTTGAAAATCAGGTATGAAGCCAAGATCGGCTGGTGTTGTAAACGATTTGCCAGAAATCTTTTAATTCCTTAGAGATGGGCGTTATCATAAACACTTGATTGAATGGTATGAAAATTAAAAGATAACTATTGAATGGGTATGAAAATTAAAAGATAACTATTGAATGGTATGAAAATTAAAAGATAACTCAAAATTATTTACCTAGAAAAAAAGAAGCCCAAGCAAGAGCAAGATGAAAATAACAGTCTCTCTCTATATATCATCGTAGAGATTAATGCATTTATGGTATATGCATAATTCGCATGACCAGTTATAACGTTAAAAAAAAATTTGTTCTTGAAAAAATGATCAGCACAGATCAACATTTTTACTGTTCATTAGATAATTATTTTTCCATGTGTGTGTGTGTGTGTGTGTGTGTGTGTGTGTGTGTGTGTGTTCTCTTCTGTTTGATTGAGCATTGTTTATCTGATGGCCTGGTGGTTTGAGTTTCAGTTAACCATGATAGATTAATCTACAGTGTGATTCTATCATGTAAGGCCTGTATTGTATGCTTTATAAAAAAAAATGAATTAAAAAGTTTTGAGGGGAGAAAGTATAGTAAGTCATGTTGCTCAAGAGGATGGATGTGGAAAGGAGAGCTCAGTCACACCGGCTCCATGACTAAATAATTATCATTGTCAGTTGGAGGCCCAGTAGATGGTGTCCTGCACATGTTGAATCAGAACAGTACCCCTGAACATCCCTAAAATGATTCAACAGCAGTGCAGTGTCTTCTCTGGTCAGTTGCCTGATGACAACTTGACATTGACTGCTCTCTGTGGATTGTGGTGCCAGAGTTGTGGTGCCAGAGTTGTGGTGCCAGAGTTGTGGTGGACAGAGTTGTGGTGCCAGGATTGTGGTGCCAGAGTTGTGGTGCCAGAGTTTGTGGTGCCAGAGTTGTGGTGCCAGAGTTTGTGGTGCCAGAGTTGTGGTGCCAGAGTTGTGGTGCCATAGTTTGTGGTGCCATAGTTTGTGGTGCCAGAGTTGTGTTGCCAGAGTTTGTGGTGTGCCAGAGTTGTGGTGCCAGGGTTGTGGTGCCATAGTTTGTGATGCCAGGGTTGTGGTGCCAGAGTTATGGTGCCAGAGTTGTGGTGGACAGAGTTGTGGTGCCAGAGTTGTGGTGCCAGAGTTGTGGTGCCATAGTTTGTGGTGCCAGAGTTGTGGTGCCAGGGTTGTGGTGCCATAGTTTGTGGTGGTGCAGAGTTGTGGTGGACAGAGTTGTGGTGGACAGAGTTGTGGTGCCAGGGTTGTGGTGCCAGAGTTGTGGTGCCAGAGTTGTGGTGGACAGAGTTGTGGTGCCAGAGTTGTGGTGCCAGAGTTGGTGCCCAGAGTTGTGCA
>JADBJO010016580.1:22500-25000 GCA_016801955.1 Conus betulinus | reverse complement strand
GCCCCATCCCGCTGGGACTTGAGAGCCATTTCTTTTTCTTTTCTTTCTTTCTTTTTTTTTTTTTTTTTTTTTTTTTTTTTTTACTGTAGACTTCCACCCGCTTATTTGTTGTTATCTTCAAAAATGTTGTTGCTTCCTGTGCCTGTTTCACTTCTACGCAAACTGATCTGACCCTTGTGCAGACTGCCGACAGTGTACTGGGGAATTACCAGTTCATGTCTGCTGTGAGCTGCACTCACTGGCTCTGCATGAATACATTCTGAAGTCACAGTTTGTTAACACTGACCAAGACGCAAAGATTTGGGCTGAGATGATTTGAAGTAGCATAAGAAAGATTGGAGAGATCTGTGTCCAGCATACACTTAGTATATGTAGAAAAACACACAAAAAAATGCACACAGAGTCCTCCAAGGGAAGACCACTCTAAATTTCAAAAAGAAAATATCTTGAGACAAGAATGTAATGAGGAAAGCATTTAGTGTGGATGAAGATTGCTTACTTCATGTGTGTCCATGATGAATGATTGCATTGTTTTGTGTATCCTGCCATACCCTCAGACTTGACTCATCCAGGTGAGCACATCTGTATGATTTCAGTTTTATTGTACTTTTTCCCCTCTTTCTTTAGCTTTTACCTTTCTGTATTAATTGCCTTGGATGATTATAGATTTTTAAAAAAAAATCATTGTTATTTCATTTTCTTTGGTAAAGTCCTATTTTAGTGCACCAAACTCTGTGACACATTTTTATTGCAAATCCTGAGCTGAAGTCTTTTGGATGGGGCAATACATGTAAGTCATGTGTGCAGATGTGCGAAGAGTTCAGTATGACAGTCATCTGTGAAGAAAGTCTGCTGTAATGGACAAAGAGACATAAACACAGGAAAAACAAAATTGTTCCTTTTTAGGGCAACTTGCTGTTCTAAGGGAGAGCAGTCAGAATTTCATACAGAGAAATCTGTTTTCATGGTAAACATTTCCAGTTGGTTTGGAACATTAGTCTTTACGTCTATGCTATCTTTATAGTTCTTCATTGGCTCTTGTACAAGTTCATGTACAGAGTTAGAAGTCAGTGCAGCATTTTACTGATGTTCAGCTGGTATAGTCTTGTGTCGTCAACTGTCCGATGTTGCAAAAGACTAATTCACTGGTTCTGCTGATCAGGGAGATCCACATAGATTCTTTACATCAGATAAGATGTGAGTAGATATCAACAGAATAAATAAAATGGACTGATACTTGTTAGAAAGGAAATGTGTGTCATTTGTTTAAACTGGGACTGCGGCCTGCATGAGAATAGCCGTCATAAGCAGATCCAGTAATTTAGTTGACTAAAATAGGATTTTACCGTTTTCCTGTGCCTAGCAGCTGCCTGTTGACTTAGACACTCCTACACATTTTGTGTCCTGCCGGCTGAGCTGATCTGATAGATGCTGAATGCCTTCCAACTCATTGTTCACTCTGTTTCTCTTTCCATCAGTCTTTACCTCCCTTCGTTTGTCAGTCTTTGTCTGGGTCTCTCTTTCCCTCCAGCATAACCCCTTTCTCTGGGTCCCTTGTCTCTCTCTGTCACTCCCAATCTCCTGTGTGATATCTCTGTGTACTCAGCAAAGTGATTCTGTGACAGGGGTGTATTATTAACATGTATAGTTGCAAAGTGATAATAGTATTTGGAGAACCTTGTGTCAAGGGAACAAACATACTCATGAACAGCTGAAAGGAAGGGTGGTGATGCTTCTGGTGGTGTTTGTTTTTTTTTTTCTTCCTAAAGGCATACAAAGAGTCTTTGATCCAGAAAATCAAGAGTATCTGATAATATTTGCTTAATTGTGGAGCTAGTGTTAGGAGCACAATTGTTTCTGGAGTAAATCAGCGACAGTTCCTATGAACTTGTCGATATCGACAGCCTAGTCAGAAAACTCACCACCAGCCTTGATGTTGGAGGGCAGAGTGGAGGTCATCATGAGTGCAGGGCATGAAACGCTTCAGAATCTGACACAGTGGTGTGTGTGTGTGTGTGTGTGTGTGTGTGTGTGTGTGGTGATGATGATGATTTATGGAAGAAAACGAAGTTTGTTTGTCTCCCCACTTTCCCAAACATTTCTGAATGTTAATAACCATTTGTTCCACTATTAGTTTGACAAACATTTACAATGCTTTTGCTTAACAAACTATTGTTTCAGTTTTGATTTCAGCTGGGCAAAACAGTGAATAATTCTTTTTGGGACACTTTCTATATTTACTTGTTTTCAGTTGTATTCACTTGTTTGTTAGCCTTTTTTAATTTCATTTCTTTTTTGAGTGTGTATTAATGTTGCAGTTTTACTTAGCAATTACTTGCTGTAACCTGAATTTTTATTCCTGGTGTTTTTTGACATTTCTTTTGGCTTCTTGTTTTCATTTAATTTAATTTTGTTGTCATTTGTTTATGTTTTGTTTGTTTGCTTTGTTGTATTCTTCCTTTTTTCTCTCTTTTGTTTTGTTTGTTTGCTATGTTGTATT